>VWPW01017234.1:38185-52045 GCA_013389825.1 Crypturellus undulatus
GCGAGCGCCCGCGCCCGCGCATCGCCGCCCGGCGCCGCCGTCCGTGCCGCATTGCGGCCCGCCGGTGCCATGAGCTTCTTCGGGTTCGGGCAGAGCGCCGAGCTGGAGCTCGTGCTGAGCGACGGCGAGAGCCGGCGGCGCGTGGAGCACAAGAGCGAGGAGGGCAAGAAGGAGAAGTACTTCCTCTTCTACGACGGCGAGACCGTGGCCGGCCGCGTGCTGCTCACCCTCAAGCACCCCAACAAGCGGCTCGAGCACCAGGGCATCAAGGTGGAGTTCATCGGGCAGATCGGTGAGCCGCGGCCTGCCGCACGCGAGCGGGAGCCGGCGCCGGGCCCTGCGAGCGGCGGATCGGCGGCTCCCCGGCCCCGCGGTGATCCGCTGCGGGGATGCGCGTGGATCCTGCGCGCCCTGCGTTGCAGCCAGCTGGGCTCTGTTGGAACAGGGAAAGGCGGCTGTCACACCCCTCGCGATTCGGGTGTTCGGCGCACGCCGCGAGACCCACAGATTGGGGTGCGGATAGGGGTGGTTCGCGCAGAGTGGGGTGCCCCATTGCTGCTCAGCGCGTGGAGCTCTGCCGGGGTGATGCCTCCCCGGGGTGCAGCCTGCGGGTCAGCGCCAAGCGGTGTGCTGCGCTGTGGTGGCCTTGTCCTGCTGGCATCGGGGCTCCGGCACAGCGAGGATGGCTCTGAGAGCAGGGACCCGAGCGCAGGGTGGTCCCTTGGGAGTGCAGAGCCCAGTTACGTTGCCTGTTTGCTTAGTGTCCTGAACATGTCACTGGAGTGTTGATGTGGGAACCTCAGAGCTTTGAAAAACTGAAGTTACAGCTTATATCTGTTTGACACGTTGAGATCTTCTAAAGCATGGAAACAGCCTTTCCTCTTAACACCATGAAGTGCTTATCTCTGCCCTTTGGAGGCAGCTGAGGACGCAGGACACTGGCACTTGCCTCTCCTTGCTTTAAATTCAGTCGTTGCCTTCTGCATCGTGCGGGAGAATGATAGATTGCGCTTCTGAAGTGCCACATGGCTTCTTTCCATCCAATGAACAAGCACGCTCCTGCTCTCGGTGGACATTTATTCAACGCAGAGAGACTTGGTTTATTTATTTATGTCACACCTAAAGGGGCTGATGACGCTTGCTGGTCTAAGTGAGACATGTTCTAGTGCCAGAGTTTCCACTAGAGAGAGTGAAGAAAATGGTGTGAGGAAATGGTGTTACTTAAAAGCTCAAACCTCATCATGAGTTTTCTGGAGCTCTGAGTCCCTCTCCAGTTCCTGAACTTTGCTAGTACCTCCCAAAAGGCTCCGCTGCACAGCTTAGTGCTGACACGGAATTTGGGTGCATATGAATGTTTGATGACTCAGGCTTTTGCTTCTTGATCCCAAGGTATCAGATTGGCCGGGCTTTCCTTTTTTTCAGGGAGTGTGTGGGTGCCTGGCAGTCACACGTAGCTCACGCAGGGGGTTGCGAAGGGCAGCATGCCCTGGCAGTTGGGGTGATGCAGGGCTGTGAGCGCAGCTCACAGAGTGTTTCTGCTGCTTTGGCTTGGGAGAGAAATTGCACGCAAGTGAAGCAAAGATTGCTTAAAACAAGGAACCCAGGGGTAGGGCCCTTCTGGACCAGGGAGGTCGAGGGGAAAGCTGAAGCATCTTCAGCTGCTGTAGCTGGCTTGAGCAGCGCTTCCAGAGACGAATGCTCTTCCCTCATTGATGTTGACAGGGCCATTAATGTGTCACCCAGGGGCCCATGCTGCCTGGCTCGTCTTCCCCCTCTCCCGCTCAGTTGTCATGCACTGAGCACTGCTGTAGTATGGAACCCGGAAGGTTTTCCACCATGACTTGTTCCGTGGAGCAAATCAAGACCTCTCAAACTCGCTGTTGGCAAAGAATAAGCAGGGATAGTTGGAAACCTCCTAGCCCTTCCCTTTTGCCCTGTCACTGTTTGCTGTGTTTCCATACAAGCGGTGGTGTTTCTGCCTCTTAGGGCATCAGTGTCTTTGGCCTTAAATATAAGACTCTGTAGAAACTATTAGAAGGGATTATATGAGCTGCTGGCTCCTTTTCTCAGGCAGCCTGAACTTAATTAATATTGATTATAGTTGACCTGTGTCAGTCTAAGGCAAGCCAAGTTCCTGATTCATTGTAGTAAGTGAGGCTGTGCTGCCTTCTTCCCTCCTCTTTCAATGCTCTCTCATCATCTATGAAGGTGGAATATTTATAGACTTACAGAATACCTTTCTTTTACCAAACTTTGCCATCCCGTTGTGAAGAACTGTGGTCAGCTGAGGCCTCTGTTAATATGGGTAGCTCTGCTGATTTATACAGAGAGCAAACAGCTAATTGTGCAAAACTGGCTCTTTCAGAACTGAGCCTTGGGATAGCCCTGCTGGGAATCTTGCTGTCATATCTGCCACAGTGGCACTTGCTCAGGTTCTGGCTTGCCTCTGGCTCAGAGAGAGCAGTGAGCAAGTGCTGAATTTTGCAACCACAGGCTCCCCGGGGGGTTCTCTGAACAGTAGGTAGTAATCTGAACAAGGCAGTTGTTCCTAGCTGTGAAATCTTCTGCATTTCCTTGCTCTACCGTGTGGGTTTGAGCATTACTGCTTAACCTGGCCTTCGGACTTCCTAGAACTCTACTATGACCGAGGGAACCACCATGAGTTCGTATCTCTTGTAAAAGACCTGGCCCGGCCTGGTGAATTCACTCAATCACAGACATTTGACTTCGAGTTCACACACGTGGAGAAACCTTATGAATCCTACACGGGGCAGAATGTGAAGTTACGGTGAGTCTCCTCCCTTCGCTGCCCCCCGTTCTTGGTCCAGGCAATGTGCATCTACTGATGTTCACCGTAAGGCTAGCAGGCTCACACATGCACAAAACTCTTGAACAGGTATTACAAGAATCTGCGTTTTCATTGGAAAAGTCTGTTCTGTCTTTTCAAACATGGGGAATTGGCTGTTCCAGTAGCCAGGGTACCGATCGGACAGCTCGGAGAGCCCAGTCTAATCCATTCAGCCCCGTGTTCCTCCCTGCACTGTCTCTGTTGCTATCTGTGCTGTTGTTCTTGCAGGTATTTCCTCCGGGCAACCGTCAGCCGCAGACTGAATGATGTCGTCAAGGAGATGGACATAGTTGTGCACACTCTGAGCACCTACCCAGAGCTCAACTCCTCCATTAAGATGGAGGTGGGGATTGAGGACTGCCTGCACATCGAGTTCGAGTATAACAAGTCCAAGTAAGTGTCTCAGGAGTGTGGGGAATCATGAGGCCATTGCAGAAACTTCACAGTCCTCAGTGGCATCAGTATTCCCAGTATTCAGTATTTCCAGGTGTCTTCAAGGCAGCTTTCTCAGCTGCTGCTGGCAGATCTCCCTGCAGTATAACTTTTGGGTTAGTTTTAATTGAACTAAAAGAGTGTTTCTGGAGGCTTTGCTATTGTAGGGGTTTCCTGCAGATTTATCTGATCGTGCTGAGTGTTCTTGTTGACCTTCAAGAGGCTGGAGGAAGAAACCTAATGTACTGTTTAAAGCAGCCTGGCTAGGGCGTGGAAACATGATGTCAAATTTAGTTTTGGGGCTTAGGATGAGAGGGAAGTGTCTGACAACTGAGTTGCTGCTGCGAGGCCTGAATCCTGGTCTGCTGTGTGGTGTTTGATCATGGTGCTCTCCTCCTTTGTGTGCTAGGTATCATTTGAAAGATGTGATTGTTGGAAAGATCTACTTCCTGCTGGTGCGGATCAAGATCAAACACATGGAGATAGATATCATCAAGAGAGAAACAACGGGGACTGGACCCAATGTGTATCATGAGAATGACACAATAGCGAAATATGAGATCATGGATGGGGCACCTGTGAGAGGTAAGAGGGCAGATTATCCCCTTCAGTTTCCTCTCCTTAATTCTTTGGGGATAGGAATGACTCCCACAATATCTGCTGCTGATTTTCTGTGCTCAGCAGGAATACACATCCTACTTCACCGGGGACAGTTTATATAGGTGATTAAATATGATCCTCTTCCTTCTCTGGTATGGTGGGGGAATTGAGATACAATGAGTTGCAGGGGCTTTTTTTGATGAAGCAGTGGCAAATGCCAAATGCTCTGTTGGCATGGTCCACCAGCTGGCATCTCAGAGCAGGAAGATTGGCAGTGAGCTAGAACACCATCTCCTTTGTCACTTGCTTTGCCATTCTGTTGCCCAGCAGAATCACCGTAGAAAAAGGTCACCTCATTCATTATTTTCCTGCAACATTGTCCTGGTACGAGTGAGAGGAATCCTGTGTTATTAAGTGGAGGTGTTAGCGAGGGCAGGATCTGGCTATGGTGCATGCTGAAAGCTTTTTGGAGGCATTTGAAATCTTCTGGTCCATCCTAGTCCATGCATGGAAATGGTCCCAAGACCTGATGTGCCCTTGTGAGATTTTTGTTTAGCCAGTGCTCTCCTACTTTGAATCTTTGCCTTCTGCCTGCACTAATTCTTCTGTGGCCCTTATAGGGGAGTCCATTCCCATCAGACTCTTCCTGGCTGGCTATGAGCTGACTCCAACAATGAGGGACATCAATAAGAAGTTCTCGGTGCGGTATTACCTCAACCTGGTGCTGATTGACGAGGAGGAAAGGCGCTACTTCAAACAGCAGGTGAGAACGGGAGCAGTTAGGTTTTGGGGAGCCTCCACACTGGCCCTTGGGATACTCTTTTAAGGATCTTTAGGAAGGTGGGATTCCCATGGCTGGGGGGGATCATGTCCCTGAGCTGAGAATTCATTGGGATGAGACCACTTGGGATGTGCAGAAAGGGTCTAGAAGAGATGACCCCCACACTTCAGATTTGCATGGCTGTGTGGGGTTGTGTGTACGAGGGTGCCTATGTGGTACTGCTCTGCCTCTTCATTGCCTGGTGCTGAATTCACCTTACCAATTCCAGTGGGTCAAGTTGTGTCTGGGGCAAGCACTCGATGCAAGATGCTCACCTAGCTTCCTGGCTCAGCATTTTGGTTTGAGTGGCTTTGGGTGGAGCTGGGAAGAGGTCTCCGAAAGCCCTGACGAGCCCTGCTGGCTGTGTTACTACAGGAGGTGGTGCTTTGGCGGAAAGGAGACATAGTGAGGAAGAGCATGTCCCATCAAGCAGCCATCGCCTCGCAGAGGTTTGAGGGGACATCCTCGCACGCCGAGGCCAAGACCCCCAGCCAGCCTGCAGAGAACAACAGCCGGCAGTGAGAGGCCACGCAGAGGAAGGCAGGCTGCTGCGGAGCCGCTGGGGGCAGCAGCGAGGAGGAAGAGAGAATACTTCAGAGACTTCATGAAAATAAATATCCGTTTTTGACTTAATTCCTTTCTTCGAAGGACAAGCAGGGTGGGGAGGGGATAAGAGGGCAAGGCAAGCTGGAGCTCCGGTGACGTGGATTTGAAGGTACCTCAGTGCTTCCCAATCAACTACATTCCTCTGGGGTGGGCTGCTTTGACGCGTGTGTCCGGAGCTTGCGGAGCTGCCTGATCTCCTCTTTGCCCCAAGACCCTTTCAGCACGGTAGCGGGGAGAGAGAGAGCAAGTGAAGGCCAGATCTGCTGCTCCTCCTCAGCAGTGTGGATATTGCTTTGGGGCTGGCTAGGGTAACTTTTCTTGCCTTCTGGAAAGGTAGACTGAGGTGCATCCTACCTGAAATAGTTTAATGTTGTCCCCTCTCTCCCTCCCCTTCCTCTTCATGATGTTGTTGGATTCTTTACCACGAACAGTCACGTCACGTAGTTGCGTCAGCTCTGGGACTACCGTAGAGCCACTCGCTGGCGGAGCATGAGCGACGGGAATGGTTTTGTGTCCTTGCCGGGGGAGCTGAGGCTGGATGCTGAGGAGATGAGGTTAGCAGGAGGGCGTGAAGCGTGCGCACGTGGCGGAGCGTGGAACCGAGAGGTGGCACAGGCTGCACGGTGGCCAGCAGTGCTGCTGGGTGGCGGCAAGCGAGGACAGCAAGGCTGCTGGCTCTGAGAGCAGTGCCCCCTCGGCGGCTGCATGATCACCCCTGAGATTCGGTCTGTCTTGTTTTGGCACTTGCACAGGTGCCAGCTGGTGCTGCTGCAGGGCCAGACCAGCCTTGAGAGGTCTAGAGAAGAGTTTTGGGATGCGCGAGAGGAAGGGGGGCTCCCTGGGGGAGCATGTGTTGCACACACCACCCCGCTCATTGCTGTGTCCTTGTCACAGGGCAGGCTTTGTAGTGGGGACAGGCAACCGCATAGAAATGTGCTAGTATTGCCTTGTTTTCTTTCTCATGCCTGCCGTATAAAGATTGGTAGTCCCAGAAAGCGGGCTGCTGTTCCTGGAGCTCGTGGCCAGTATGTGTGTGCTGCTAGATAAAGCCCAGCCGCAACCGGAAGGACGATAAAGCTTTTGATTCCAGAGGCAGGTTCCTAAGGCCTGAGCTGGATTCACCAGTGAGGTCTATAGGTTTGGCATGAGCTGAGAATGAGAATAAGGGTCTTTTCTATTCTGAGATAATCTCTGTTTACTCTTCAGCTAAGTAGAATCATGATAACATTCCCAGAAGGAAATCACTTCTTTCTTAAACTTTAGATGTGGCTTTGTAGACTTGAGAGAGTTTGGCCAATACCCATCCTTTTATAGATGTCCTCCGAGGAAACAGGTGGTTAAACCTCCTACTAGATGGAGAGAAGATTGAACTAATATGAGCTCCATCAAATGGGATTTGTTTAGATCTCCATGTGAGTTTGTAGCTTGCTAGGGGTTTGTCCAGCTTGGTTTTGACTCTGAATGAATCTCCTCTGCCTCTGTCCTACAGTTGGACGTAGAGCAGTTGTTTTGCAGCTGGGAAACAAAAGCATCTTCTGCTTTGTTTAGTGGAACAGTGCTGGTGGAGGGAATGGGGTCTGGGTGGGAAGGGAAGCTTTTTGTGTAATAAGACAGCTACTGTATTTCAGTGATAAATGTGTGTTTCTGCTTGCCAAAGTAAGTTATCTTTTACTCACCATGTGTAAGGTTGTGGTTTTTAGTAGAGCTGGCCAGTCTCGCTCTGTTGTAGAGGACACTAATGACCTCGTCTCTGCTGAACGCTCTTGTCCCATCATGTTTCTGCTCTGTGATAGTGAAGACGTGGCTTGCTCTTCTTTACGTGAGAAGTCTGTGCCATGGGCTGGAGCCATGTCTTCCTGAGCCTGAAGCAAGAGCTTGCTTTAGACAATGGTTTGCTATGTCAGGACAAGGGGAGCTAAGCTGCTGAGTGTTTCAGGGGGCAAAGGAACCTGGATGCTATTTTGACACTAACTTACCCCCACCTCTACATAGGGGAATCCACCCGTGCTGTGGCAATACAGGGTGTTTGGGAGACAAGCGAAGCTCCCGTGGGGAGCCTCTGGGGATGGCAAGACTGCCTTCCCGTGGCTCAGTTGAGCACAGCAGCACTTTGACCACCCTCTGCTTTTCCTTGCCTCCCAGCCTGTTTCTCTTTTTTTTTTTTTCCCTTGCATATTTCTCTAGATAGTACGCATGTGGTATTAAAAGAAATCAAGTGGCTAAAGATGCCTGTACATTCCAGGAGTGGTTCATTTACTGGCCAAACTGCATCATTGCTGGATATAATTGTCTGAAAGGACAATGCCTTGTAAGGAGTTTTCTATTCAACATCTCTTTCTGGAGGAAACAGATACTCCCAGAATGCTGCTGAAGGGACTAATTGGAAAATGTGCATGATCTTGTACATTGTTTTTTCTGTACTTTATTTTGTGCCCTCTCCCTTGTTGCCTTAGTTATATAACAAGAATTTAGAGACTATCCCCATTTTCTACTTAATCTAAACAGACCATTCAACCTGTTACCCACTAGGCCCTCTGTTTGTCTGGGGTGGAAGACATGTGCTGAGCATCTTCAGAGAGAAGTTGAAGCCTAAGGTCACTCCAGGACAAGGTACTACAGAAAAGGTTTCTTTGCAGGGCGAGGGGCAGACACTACTTGGGCTGTCACGTCCCCTTGAGCAGGGTGGTTCTGTTCAGTGCTTTGGCCATTCCCTCTCTTCCAGGCAGAGAGTCAGGCTGGGGGGAGTGTTCAGGTACTAAACCAAGCAGTGCAACTTGTAATTAAGCCTCTGCTGTGTTTACATGTTTCTTAATTCATCGTCTTTTCAATGGCTGTATTTTAAAACTTGGGTTTTTTGTCTCTCCAATTAAAAAGAGCCATCCCTGGCTTTCAAATGCTGTGTGATTTGTCTGATTTGATTTATACTGCCTGTTTACGGGCTGGGTCCTTTGTGATATTAAGACTTTTTTATTTTAGGTTACCCCTCGTGCCCTGTTCTTCACCCCTCCAAACACACCTTTCATTATCTTCATGAACACTTGGTCTTTCTCTAAGCCACTATTTATAAGCTGTGTAGGTGGAAGACCCATGCACGTGCTAAAAGTTAGCTAGCTAGTACTGACATCAGAGAAACAGAAGAAAATGGAACTAAAGGAAATTGGGAAGTTTTCTATCTGCAGGAAGTTAACAGTAATCTGCTTTGCTGCTGTCTGGATGGGTGTGTGGTCCAAGTTGTCTTGCTTTAGAGAGAAGCTTAATGATTTTTTTTTTTTTGCAGAAAAATGTCCCTCTGTAGTATGTGGAACTGCATCAGTAAACCTTGGGAACTGCTGCAGTAAAGCTCAAGAAAGATGCACCCACTTCCTCTTTCCAGAGAGAAGTTGCAGGATTTTTCCACTGCTCAAAATTGATTCTAAGTGGCTTTATTCAAAAATAAGCAAAAATAACAATGTTTCAAAGGAGGGAACATGAAGCTTTGAATTATGTGCATGCTTGTTCTTGTTGCTGTGATTGAGCAAGTGAACTTGCAGATGGTGCTGGTTTAGGAGTAGGCAGAAGCAGGCTGGGTGGAAGCTGGGCTGCTGTCAGTTTCTTAATGTGGCTTTTCTTCTTCCAGGCTCAAGACAAAATCAAATTCCTCTGTGTTGAAAAGGCAAGGAAGAAAAAGCCGTAAGTGAACTTCCTAGTTCTCTGGGTGAGCGCTGCCTCTCAGAAAAACTGGCACCAAAAGCCCAGAGAAGGAGAAAGTTCTTACCTTGTGTCAGTGGTTGGATGGAAAGACGTTGTCTTGTGAAGAGCATCATGTTCTTTAGGGGCCCTCCATCCGCTTTATGTGCCAGGTGGTGGGCCTTGATTTCGGAAAGGGGGATGAAACGTTTTGTCATCCGCACAAACTGGACGTCCACCTGGGGAGCGATGGGCAGCAAAGAGGCACAGTTGGCAGGGTTGGACAAGGATATGGCCCCTAAATGCCACAAAAGGCCTTGGAGAGGGGAGGGGATGAAGAGCTAAAACTGAAATAAATGACTAATGTCTTACGGAAGATGTCATATGGAAGCTTTTTCTTGCTCAAGGCTACAAGAGCTTTCAGACACTTCTGGCAGGCCACTTGTTTACATGGGTCTTAGCGCTGTCTACTAACAACATATATTCATGTAGCCACAGACAGTAAAAAGTAAAAATGTGGGTTACATCCACTCTGTGAACAGGCACTTCTCTATAATTTAGTTTGCCTCAAAAGTACAGCTTTGTTTGCTATACACCCAGAGTGGTGCTTAAAGATGTTGTCTTTCCTAATGCACAGTTCTGCAATCCAGGTAACATTTGAAAATTTAGAGAACTCTTTTGGCAGCTGTGTAAACAAGATAGGGGAAAAGGCAGAGAAAACAATCAAGACTAGATTTGCTCTGGAGAGGGAAAGGATAGGACAGACGCTTAGTATGATCTGTGATACCATGAAAGGAAGCTCCTAACTCAGCTGGGCTTGCACCCATATTGAAACTGATGTATTTTGTTTACTACATTACCATGGACCACTTGGGGTTCTCTTTTCTGCTGGTGGAATCATAATGAGGATCCTTCTGATCAAACTGTGTGTGATCAGGGTATGCCTCCTTTACGATCTGCAGCAGGAGAACAGAATCAGAGACACGTTCTTATCAATGAAATACTGTTGTTAGCAAAGTCCATGAAATGCCCATAACAAAGCTGTGACTAGGCATAAGGAGTAAACCTGATGTTAAAATCAGCCTCGCTTCCTCTGAGCTCTATTGCAACCGCAAGAGGCATTTCTTTCCTTAGGGTTTCTTGGCTCAACACGCTCCAGAACAGCATGGAGTCAAGGGAGCATCATCACCCCTTTGGAGAGCAATGTGGAAGGAGCACATACAGCAGAGGAAAACTGGATATACAAGATAATATCTATGGCAAGCACTGCTCTTAATGGCAAAAAAAAAGGTGTTCGTGCCCTAGGTTTTAGGCTCAGCTCAGCAGAACTTAACTGAGTCACATTTTAATTGGATGCCCTGAGTGTGGAGCAACAATTGCCTTGGCTGGTAGCACTCTGAAATGACAGCAGGAGCAGAGCAGATTGGTTCCATTCTCTAGGGAAAGAAGACTGGCTGAGTGGTATGGTATGTCCTGTTGAGCCTTTATACCCAAGGCTCCTTCACTGCTCTCACAAGGCTTCTCTTGCACTCCTTTTGTTTTGAGACAGTAGAGCTAATGTTTGATAACACACTGATTTCTCTTCTCTCCCCGCTGAACCACAGAATGAGCAAGAGGCTCTCACCTTGACAATGCCAACGACGCCGGGCTCTTTACAGTTACTGTGATAGAAGAAGGCCTGCTGCCCAAGTTTCATTGCCCTCAGGAAATTCCGTGCCTGTCAGATTTAAACAGGAGACTGAGCTCTTTGTAGGAGACATGGCAGGCCCTCTCAGGGCTGGACTATAAACGGATGAAAACAGGAGCAAACAACAGGAGAGAGATATGTGCTCCAGAACCACTCAGATAAGCTTTCCTACAGTTGTCCTACAGATGTTTCATGCTGCAATGAAATGAAGAGAAAACAAGGCTAAAGAGCAATATCCTGATGGCTAGAAAGCATTGGGAATTTAGCAGCTTGGCCATCCTCATTCAGGGATAGCAAGAGACTTAAGCTGGCAGCAAATAAGAAGCAGAGCTGGTCTCTTTTCGGCAGAGGAAGTGTCCGTGGATCTCCTTTGCGCATGAAGGCTGGCACAGAAAGCTGTACACTGACAAGGTGCACTACTTGGTTAAGCAGAGGCTTGCCAGAAGGTGTCGAGGAAAATAAAGACTGGTGCTCATTTTGAACTCCTCAGAGACCAGACTAAAGAAAACCAAGCAGTTTGGCAGTATTGCCTAACCTGATGCAGGCTGCAAGGAGGTTTGAGGTAGAGGCCATTAAGCATATATACTCTGGTCAAAATACAACTGTAAAAGCAAGCAAAAAGTTATTTCCAGAAGGAAATAACTTCAGCACTGTAACAGGTAAAGGGGGCAAGTAATCTGTGGGGAAAGAAGCCCCTTTCATTTTCTGTGCATTTCCTACTGATTACTTGAGTGACCCCATCTTTAATCTGGATGCTGCTCCTTACCTGGTAGTTTCTTACTCCTTCCCAATAGGTTGTCTGATTGGGCTGAGCCTTCAAGTCTTCAATGCTGAACTGCCAAATGGAATGAAAATGCAAGGTAAGCTCGGGTATGAGGCTGGTCTTTTTGTCACCATGTCTACATTTTGCTTAATTTGTTTTTTAATTGATCTTTCCATTACAGCACAAACTTTACAGAACCTTTTGGTTCCCACAGGTTCTGAAATAGATGCTATGAACATCAAATCATCCCTAGGATCTGATTTCTTCTCTTTCTACACGGATCAAGCCCTAAGGCTGTTGTGCTGGAAAAGAACAGCATTACACCTTTCTCTTTCCAGGAGGACAGATCATTGTTGAGAAGCAGTAAAGGAACACTATCATGCTCATATTGCAAACAACCCAAGCTGCCTCATCCTGTGATTCGGTGTTTAACTAATGCTCTGGTTCCACATGGAGCTGCTTACACACTTTGCAGGGTAAGAACCCTAGAATGGGTGACAGTGCTTACTTTCATATCCACTCCCTTCTCGAGCCTGCTCTCTGGCTCTGATTTCAGAAGCCAGTGACAATACGTTTGCTTGCTTTCCTCTCCACCAGCGTCGCTTTCTTTTGCTTTTTTCCAGTTCTTCCATCCTGACTTGGAACTCCCAGCTGGAGGTTTTGTGGACTTCTCCTCTTCCTCTTTTTTCTGAGTTTCCTCAGTTTTTGCTATTTTAGCATCAGGCTCTTTTTTATCTGGAAAGAAACAGAAAAAAAGAACCATTCAGGTAAAACACATTTTGTTTCTGATAAGGACTGACGGACTGACTGCTGCTGAAACCATGTCATTGACCAAGATAGTTTCACAAGCTGCTATTTGCCTGCAGCAGAAGTTTAGACCTTGTGCTGGTTTAACTATTGAGATTACTCATCAGAGTTGCTAAGCATTTCTAACTCATGTGTGAAATGAAGATTTTTCTGTGGTGTGCACAGGTGTAGTCTTTAAATAGTCATAATTCTGCTTATACTTGGGTTTATAAAAAAAAAAAAAAAAAAGAAAGGTCATGCTGCCCCAGTGAGATATAGTTGATTTTTAAAAAAACAACGGCAGAATTACAGGCAACAAAGTTGATTTAAGTGAATGTGGTGAGTAAGAGGAAAATTGAGGAGCAAAGCAAGCTATTTCAATTACTGCAGAAGCTGGGATCCTTAGATTAAGCATCCACTGTGCTTGTGGTTCAGAGATGGTCCATATTCCTGTTTGTCTCGGACCCAGAAAACAAAAACAATTAGTGACAAGTGATTAAAGGGTAAAAAAGATAGCTATTTGCTTGAGTTGCTACTTCATAAATGAGAATGAGTTGCAGTTCTTAACTGTGTTGGGCTGACAACACCCCCTCGTCCCTGTTGTATGTCTGCTAGACGTGTCTCAGTCACACATGGATGCTCAGCCCGTTTTTGCAGAGGAAATGGTGTCTGGAAGACACGTTGCTCTGACAGACAGACAGTTAAGATGACTGTCTGCACTTTCACTATAGCCTGGAAGCCCAAGTGAGAGCTGCTGAATTAGGATGTCTGCACAGACCTGCTGCAGCTCCTTTGTCTCTCTTCCTGCTTGGCCAAGGCATCTCTGGTCTCTTCAAATTATTTTCTCTTCACCGAGAAGCACCTGTTGAACGAGAGAAGGAAGAAAGAGTCACCGCTTATCCCGGCAAGCTGCAAAAGGGGCAGTGAAAGCAAATGGAGAGCAGATGCCTTTCCCTCGCTGAGCTCACTCGCTGAGCACCACTTCCTGCGCTGGAGCGCGCGCTGGCGCGGGCTGAGCACCACACCCTTGGCGGGCCGCGGGCAGGCAGGCCTCCAGAGCAGGCCCTGATGGACGGTAGCAGGAGGGCCCTGTTCTCCCCCGCGGAGCAGCGCTGCGGAAGAGTCCAGAAGGCACCGGCCCAAGCGCGGAGGAGATTCCTCGCCGTGCAAGGGGCACCCCGCTTGTTTGCAAAGCCTGCTCCGGGCTCGCGCTGGCCAGGAGCCTGCTGCTCAGAGCTGTGCAAAAGCCTCTCGCGAAAAGGGAGTGAAGGAAGTGGCGGGTGCAGCCCCTGCCCGTTTGGGCCAGAAGGGCTCTGGCTCGGTCCCCTGCTGCGGCATCAACTTGTGCAGGTCCCGTGCGCAGGCTGTGCCCTCCCTGCCGCCGCCGCCGCCGTCCCGCGCCCGCTCACCCGCTCCGCTCCGCTCTGCTCCGCCGCGGGGAAGGATGCTCGCGCCGCCGGGCAGGGCCGCGCCGCCGCCGCAAGCGGTGACCCTTATGCAAAAGCGGCCTCGCCCCGCGGGCGCAGCCAATGTGCGAGCGGCGGGGCGGGCAGGACTACGGCTCCCGGCGGGCCGTGCCGTGGCGCGCCGTACCGTACCGTGCCGCGCTGTGCCGTGCCGTGCCGTGCGGCGCCGCCATGGCGTGGCGAGCA
>VWPW01017235.1:0-130613 GCA_013389825.1 Crypturellus undulatus
AGGTATATGTGTATATATTCAATTGACTTCAATAAGTCCAAGTGCTCAGCAACTTGCACAAGATTTGTTTAGAGGAAAAAATCACTCACAGAAGCAAAGTGTACATGGCACTTTTTCCCCCATTTCTCATTCTGTTTTACCTCAAACAATAAATCACTAAATAGACTCAGTACAGAAAGCCTTAGCATTGTATTCATCTAGAAATACTTCTCTGCTGTGCAGACTCAGATTAATATTAATTTTCTCCATGATAAAGACATGTAGAAATAATCTGAGGCAATAAAAACAGTTTTCAGCATTCTTGACACTTCCCATTGTTAACAAACAGACGATCTAATAATGGTAAAGTCAGAGGGATAATTTCTCTCTTATACTAGATCTGATTGACTAGACATGACAGATGGTGTTTTTATTACTTTCCATCTCTGTGCCATTATAAAAGAGGCCTCATCTTATTCAGGCCAGTTTGTGTTTTGAGTCTTAACCTCTCAGATAAGCAAACTCTGTTTCATCAGGTTAATGGATCCTTACTTGATTCAGGAAGGCAATTTTCCTTAAAGTTATTCTAATCAAGTACTCAAAGTCCAAAGTGTGCTGGCTGATTGACTGCCAGCAACAGTTAAATTTTTCAAGTAAAGACCAGATTTATTTTCTAAGAGAGAAAACAAGTTATTATTGTAGAACCAATTCTATCCTATATTCAGTGACTTCTCAAATACCAGCTCTTATTGCAGTCACAGAATTAGAGATAAAAGTAAAGTTATCATCATCTTCCTCCCTCTCAGTAGCTTTATTAAATAACAGACAGGAAAGGAAAATTAGAGAGAGGGAGATGCTCTGAGCTCTACTAACAGCCCCTCAAGTAACTGTCCCTAAGGTAACAGCATCTGACCCCAGTGAGCACTGACCCCTTCACAGACAGACTCACTTCCACCTCTCTTCCTGCACTGCCTGCAGATTGAGGGCTGTTTGACCAAGTGACTTAGCCAAGAGGCTGTGGCGGGGGAGAAGGAAGCAGCAGAGGGCAATCCACCCACTAAAAGAAAGCTCCAAAGAAAAACAGCACCTCTGGGATGCTGCCTACAAGTCCCACTCCAGCACACCACCTGGCTCTGTGCGCACAGCTGGGTGCTGCAGCTGCCCAGGGGACAGTGGCAGCCTCTAAGGAGATGGATCTCAGAGTCGTGCTCCTTGGCTTTTGGTTGACTTGTCCCTTAGGAAGAAACCCCAGCAGAGTTGAGGTGGTCCAGATAGCTTGAAGGAGCACACAGGAAGGCTAACCTCAAGCCTCTGAGGTGCTCTCCTTTTGTCTCTCTACCTCCTGCAAGACTGGTCCAGGAATCCAGACCAGGTGCTAGGGACAGTGCCAAGGAGAAAGAGCAATCAGGCCAAGCCAAGCTCCCAAAGGCAGTCATAGAACCCAAGCTGGATCCAAAACTCCTCCATGTTACCTCTTCACACAGCCCCACAAAGAGCTTCAGTCATCTTGACTCCCCATCAGATATATCTACTAGTAGATTTCTGCTCCAGAAAACCTGACCCCGCAAAAGCCTCCCTCACAAAAGTAGGAGCTTTCAGGCTGAGCAAGATCAGCCATTTGAAACAAACAAACAAAAAAACAAACATTAAAAAAAAACTTTCTTTGACATTTTCTGAGTAGCTGAGCTGTTGCCCAAACAGCTCTGTTGAAGTTACTGAAGTCTCAAAAGAAGTGATCATTCTCAATGATTTTTTATCTATCAGCACCAGATTTTTAGGGTTTAGTCAGGCAGAGTATTAGCCTGTAATTTCAAGGTAGGCATCTTTAAGATGGTGACTATCCTGCAGGAACAGGAGTGCTGTGGAATACATAAACTGTTTCATTCCTCAGAAGGGCTGCAAGACCCAGAGCAGCTGTCAGGCTGGGAAACGGGGGAAACAACCCACCCTTCCTCTCCACTTTCTCATATAAATCAGTCCCTCAAATAGACTACTTGAGCTCACAAGCACAAAGGTTAGTCTAGAGCCCAGGATCCTCTGTCTACCAAAAGCTTACAGCGCTTATACCCAGATGCTGCAAATATTCAGGACAACAAACACAGCCAAGAGGGCAGCAAAAGGAACCAGAAGAGAGCAGCTCTAACTCATTCTGCAGTCACACAGCAATAACACTCTCATACTACACACAACCCCTATCTCCCACCCAAAACAACTGCTAGTCTCTACTCCAAAGGATTAAGACTTCACTCCCTGAAACACATAGAGCAAACCCACAATAACACTATCCTAACAACCCCACTGGAAGGTACTGTCTTTTAAACTGCATTTAAATTGTTTTCCCCCAAATACAGCTCAGCTAGACCCTCAGATGCATCTCATAAATAATTACTCTATTACTTGGTGAAGACCCTCTCTTTTCTCATAAATAATTACTCTATTACTTGGTGAAGACCCTCTCTTTAACACAGACTTTTCATCTCAAATTGAGTTGACTTTCCATACATGAATTTGTTACTATAGCCAGGCAGATATTTTGCAGACATGTTTATGAGAGTAATTACCGAGGGGTATAAAAGGCTTTGCCTTTGAAGCAGGGACTGTAACAAGCTTTCTCTTTTTCTTGGATGGAGGTGGGAATTTGGAGGTGCAGGAAGAATCTGGCCACAGAAGGGCGTTTCAAGGATGGGACAATGTCATGAGATTTCTACCATGGAAATCTCACAAGATCCATCATTCTTACCATTGGGGCAGTTCCTTCTGAGGCAAAATCTCCTGACAGAATTTGTTTTTTGAAGGCTGCTCTGAACTAGAGAGGGAACATGGACTGTTCTAGGTTTGGATCTCCAATGCAAAAAGTATGTTTGAATCAGAGACCCCAAATCCAAACCAAAGTCAGACAGGATGTCTGGCTCAGGCTCAAGGATTGAAAGTTTCCCAAGCTCTCTCCAATGTCTCCACTCCAGGTCCTTTTGCGTCGCCTGTCACACTTGAAACCCCAAGCACGCCTTAGTGTGGGAGTTGCAGCCGTACTGTTAACGAGACCTGTTGTACGTGACAGAAGCAGAGATAGGGAATGGCGGACGGAAGATCTCGCGGTGTCACGGAATGGGCAAGGGTTTAACCATATTAGGTCAAAAAGTGATATCTGGAGCCTAATTGGTACATACGAAAAATTCCACCTGGACAGAAGTTATAAGAGCCAGCAGTGAATTTCAATAAACGTCATTTTGGCATATCATCTCATAGGTGTCAGTGCTTCTTGACCCTGAGGTGGATGGCCTCAGTATTCCCTCTATAACCACGGACAACCACCACGGGTTGATATCGAATCCGACACCTTAGGAGAGGCAGCCTTCTAAAATACCACTCTCCTCAACTATCATTGTCAGTTTGATTACAGACATCTGGGTTTTGAGAGCAAACCCCCAGGAAATTTTTCAGACAAAGGAACAGTAGAAAGTTATAACTTAAAAAACACATCACTGGGGCCATGTCTCCAGGGACATCGCTGGGACTGTCACCACAGTTAAGCAATTGCAGGGGAAGTAGGAACCTATTCCTGTTAATTACTGCAAGGAACAAAGCCATGAGAGCAGCAGGAAGAAAAGCCAAGCTTCACTTTTACCAGGTTTCATTTGCTATATTGTTGGGGGGAGTTGTGTGTGTGCACGCTTTTTTGTTTTTGTTTTTGTTTTGGTTTGGTTTGGTTTGGTTTTTTCCATGAGCAGTGTACAGTGAGGTAAACTTGCCTCTGGGCCTGATCTAAAACTCATTGAACTGGGCCTATAGAGCACAAGCAAGATCCACTATAGTCCAGTTTCCAGCGTTTGAGAACAGCTGACAGCAGCTGCCTTGGAGAGAGGGGCAGAGGCTCTGCAGCTCCAGGATAAGCTGCCCCAGTGGGCTACTCATTGCCTTTATTGAGTGCTGGGTCGGGCCCATGCACGCAAGTGTCTGTGATCAATGAACCCAGGATTCACTAGTTCTGCCCAAGGGTTTCTTCACAGCTAATCCAAACCTACTTGATTCATAAAACTGGCTGGAAATCTCATCAACACAGGCTTTACAGAGAGATTTTTGGCACTTTTGCTTCCAGCATTGACTGAAAAGAGAGACTCCAGCCTCCTCTGAGTTATTTTTTCAAATCTGGAAATGAGTGATTAATTCACAATAAATAATAGTAGCATGCTCATTTTCTGTTTTTCACCCTTTTATCCTATGAACATACCTTTTTTTTTTCTTTAGGTTTGTTTTCCAAAACTGTTGGTCCAGTAGCTTCTGCAAACAACTTCAGGTAGTTTGACAGCATTAGAAATCTCAATATAGGCAGGCCTGATGTTTCATCTAGGCTTCATGGTACCGTTCTGAGTATTTCATCTGAATACATCATAAAAACAGGTTCACAGTGCAGATTTGCAAAACTTTGCATTCGAATCTCTCTTTCATGGACACTTTGGAATATTGCCTCAAAGCAGCCCATTCCTTGCATATGGGCTGCCTGCTCAAGCACTCCCAGCTAGGGAATGTGGAAAGAACAGAAATACAATCAAAGCACATTACTTACGGAAATATTTGCAGCAAGCGTCGAAGAAATGTGTCGAAGGAGTGTCCCCAGATGGTGAGATTTCCATGAAGACAGCAGTGAAGCTGGCCAAGACAAAAAAACTTTGAACTGCTAAACTTCAGGATGTATCTGATGTAAAGTTGGGGAAAGATCATAAGGTTGTATCTTCTTGCACCCACAGCAGCACCCATATACCGTGCTGATGTGCACAGCACAAATGGCAAGACAGACTGTTGGCCCCATAGTAACATTGTTTTGTTTGTGTCCCTGAAGCCTGTCAGTTAATCTTGATCTGTGGGTTTGGCCAAAGAAATGTACTGGCAAACCTCCCCAGTCTGATTTCTGTGCACAACTTTGCAGCTTCTTTAAGACTCATTAACTCTTTATTCATTTCTTTCATCATTCATTTCTTTCAAGGAGTCTTTTTATATTTTGTATATTGCTCAGTGCTGAGAAAGCGCAGAGCTATTGGTGGCGTCTCTTTCTGAACTGCGCGTGCTCCAGAAAAGGGCTCCTGAAGGACGCCCTTTATCCTAAAGGATGAAGGAAGGGTGGTCCTGCAGAGCCAAGTGGACTGCTGCTAAGGCAAGAATCGTGCTGATTTATTAAACTGGCCAGAGCTGTTCTCTACGAGCCTTACGCTTCTCCCTTTTCTCATAATTGCTGGCCAGACTTGGCATTCCTCATTGGGAATGGAAAGCCAGCTGAAGGTCATGTTGAGCCAACTTACCAAAAGCGCTCAGGAATCAGAACTGGTGCCATATGTTTTCCAAGAGTTCAGATTTACCTTAGCTCCTAAAATAAGATCTGGGTTTTGGGGACTGGCAAGTGGGAGGAAAGCAACTGGCTGTTACAATTGATCAGCTCTGGCCCTCCCAGAAGTACTGAGCACTTCTCTTGGCAGCCTGGCTTTCTACAGTTAGCCACTGAAATGCAAATTTTGTTGAAACAGGAGTAAGCCAGGCAGGTAGATTTGTATTTCCAAGGCAAAATAACCTAGACTCTTTAATTCCCCAAGAGAGAAAAGAGGATTTTACTTTCCCCAGCCTTTGCTGAATAATCCACTGTAAAATTGAAATTTGTTGCTCCCAAGGAAGCTGGTGCACTGCAGAAGGACAGAGCTTGATACAGCAGGCTGGCAGGTACCCCCCTGCCATCATGTCTATGTACCCCGAGCACCTCTCAAAGTTACCAGCAGCTCTCTCCAGCATTCAGGCACAGGGTTTCAGAGAACACAGTAATTTCAGTCCCAATGCTCTGCTTGCTAAACCACCTGTGGCACTTTTACTAAATAAGGCTGATTGATGAACAATGTAGGGATTATTTTAGAGGAGATAAACATGATATGCAAGATGATTGTGTGATAAAATAATTTAGAGAACATGATAAGATGACATTGGGTCTCTTGATATTAAGAAGCTGATTCTCCTCTCACCTGTTCTGCTGAGAATCAGGAGATGCTGCTTGTCAGTGGAGTTAAGCCTGTAGGAAAGCAGTGGGATGGGAAGAATGTCCTCCTTGGGTGCTGGCAGGACTCATTTCCACAGCAAGGACCCTGCAAACCCTTGGGGCAAACAACAGGGCTACTGCAGCCTGACATGGTCTCTCGACTAGGCTGGAGGCAGCACTGGTACCAGAGGCCCTTGTAGTCACCCAAACCTACCCACCACCAGGGAGAAAAGCAGGAAAGGGAACCGAGAGCCATGTAGCTCCTCCAAGAGTCTGGAAAACACATTGCTCATCAAGCCCAGGGCAGGATCCGTGACTCTTACAACAAGGCCGTGCAAAATGGACACAAAACCAAACTCTCTTCTGCCAAAAGACTGCAGCAAGCCAGGAAGGAGTGAGAAAGCAAGTGTTCAAATAAACCAGGCAAAAGAGTGCGCTCCATGTCTAGGAGCCAGTCAACAAACCCTGGCACATCCCTCACCTGCAGCCAAAGGCAGAGAGGTGCCGCTAAGTCTGGTCCCTCTCTGCTGGCCACCACCACCACACAGAGGCCAGGAAGCACTCGCAGCCAGGGAGCACCTTTACACAGCGAGGAGCCAGCGCGGTCCCTGTGGGACACCCTGTCCTGGGCTCTTCCAGGCCAACCCTTCCTAATAACCCACACCAGAAGTTTCCCATCCCAAGTGCTGAGGCAGCAGGGATGGGACAACTGCTCCACCAGGGCCCAGGAGCAAGGAGCTGCTCTTGGCCTGGCTGCCTTAGGGAGAAAGCACCACGATAAAACATCTATGACCGGGAGAAACATCCATGTGTTATTCCCAGCAGGCCCAGAGCTGAGACACGTGTGACATGGACAGTGTGTGACACCTCGGGCGAGGAGCAGCGAGTCAACTGGAGATGCAGCAGCCAGAGCAGCCCCAAGAACTTGGGCCTCTGGGGGTGATGACTCCAGGGAAACAAGAGCAGTTTGGGGGGAACTTGCAACCAGGCACAAACACCTTCCTCGAGCCCCTACCTCCCAAGGTGGAGGACAGATCATTACTTAGGAAAACAGAACATTTTGGGTTCAAAATGATCTGAGGGAGTCAATGGCTGTCGGAGCAAACAGCCTATTCCATGAGAATGAGCAGGGGAATAATTTAATGGAGCTCAGATAAAAGGCAGTCGCCCGGAACCTAGATTTAGAAGAAATTGCTTTCTCCTAAGTTATTGGTTTGGAGGTTAAATAAGGAATATTCATCTGGCTGCACTTTTTTGCATGTCTTCCCTGATCAGTGCACTAATGAACTCCAGACCGTCTGGGGAAATGCTTGCAGTCCCTCCCCGCTACTTCCCCAGGAACAAGTTCTTTATTAAAACCTAATGATTGTTTTTCTTTTTCAAGATAAGCATGTGCAGATTTGGGGGCAAATTCAACCCCGGAATAAATAGGAGCAATTCCCTTTGCACTGATTAGGAGTTTATCCTTCTCAAAAATCCCAAAGGCCTTTTAAATTGACTCTCTTGATTAAAGATGGGTTTAGCGTTAATTGAGTAATTGGTGGGGTTCATTATCATCGGTTATGGCAGAGATTTCCTCTGCTCTACCTTGGCCGGGAGGGCGTGCTTCCTTTACACCTCAGTTCACCCCCACTCCGATTAAACGGTTCAAATGATTACAATCACCACATATCAAAATATACATGAATATATCTGCAGCTGGGTGTTCCAATAGACACGGCTTCAGAAAAGCAGAAAAGTAAATTTGAGGCATGGAGACAGCCCCGTGTCTGTGTGCATCACTCACCATGTGAAGGAGCCAAGATGTGTGAGGCAGGGAACCTTCTTCCTCGTCTGTGTTTGTACAGTTTGTACTCTGGGCAATCCTCATCCCTACACAATGTTGCAATACAAGAGACTACTGAGGTTATTGCTGACCTTGTGCATAATGAGGAGTGACTTCTCTTACACCAGCACCGAAGGGGACTTGGTGAACGGACAGAGCTTGGAGGAGGCAGCGTCCTGCACAGCTGCACCCCAGGCTGGGGTCTGGTGTCCAGGGCTGCAGCAGAACGGGATGGGGCTCTGGGACCAGGACCACAGTCATAAAAGCAACTGCGCCAAAGTCAGGTGCCCTTAGAGAGAACATTCCTGTGTACAAGGGATGCACAGCACAGCTATAGCACAGTGTGTTTAAATAAGTCATATGTTCTGCAAGAAGCATAGAAATTTCTGCTGGTGCTAAGCTGCTCGATGGCTTTTACCCTTGCACCCGGCAGCGTTAGTCAAATACAAGACCCAGTACGAGGGGACACTTGCTTGATGGTGAATCTCAAGTACATGCATTTTCATACGGCTCTTTAGAGGCATTGGGACTCAGTTTTCAATGAATGAGTACTTAATATCTTTACTTGCAGTTAGGACAGTAAAACACATAGATGCACATCCTGTTTGCTTGATATCTCACTACAAAATAATTTCTGGGTATTTTACAAGGCCTCTTACTGTGATTTCCTTATGCAGACCAAAGACAGAATTACCAGACTTCAAAATTGAACTAGAAGACACAAAAAAAAGTGGTCCTGGGATTAATTTCATGTCCAGTGGTGACCTCTTTGCCTTCACTTAGCATTCTAGGGATAAACTTCCTGACTTCACAGCTCTGCAAAAGGTTCTTCTAATTGAATCAAGAAGATCTATATTATATCACTGTTTTTTTCTCTTTTAAGCAGACAGTAGGCATCCACTTAGACCATTGAAAAATGTGGGCTTGTGGGGAAAAGGAATTGGAGAAGAACATCTCTATGTAAAAAAAAGAGAGAAATAAATTTCTAAATTACTGAAAAATCTCCAAGCATACATATTAAAAGGTCAAAATTGACATAAAATATTTCAAAAATAAAATCAAAACATTTTGACTGATGCTTTTAAGCTTTTCAAGATGCAGACTGCTTGTTCTACTTCAGGATAGAAAAATTTTCTAAATGCCAGACATTCGGCTATGCAGCTGAGTCCTACCTGGCTGCCACAGAAAACACCTCCACAGAGGAAGCAGCTACTGTGGTGACTGAAGTCACAGGGAGCCAAAAAACCTGCCTGTGTGACCAGTATCAGGTTTCTGTTGGGCACTAGATCCATCTGGTTGAAAACAGAGAAAAAGCCTCACTCATTTTATCCCCAAGCCAAAAGGCAACCCTGCAAATGCAGGGCCATTGCTTACAGTGACCAAATCCCCCTGCCCCGTGCCCTTTTAACAGGCCCAGCAGTGGGTCAGCCCCATTCCTGCTACGGGGATGAATCCAGCCGAGTCACTGAAGACTGTGGCTTTTGGGAAAGCTGTGGCAGACGCATTTGGTGGCTGCCTGAGGCAGCTGGGATTGATGCGCCAGGCAGCAAAGGGCACCTACACCCCAGGACGGCCAAACACAGCTTAAGCAGCACGGTGAGCAGCTTGTCTTCTTTTCCAGAGGCTGGACAGACAGCCAGGACACGGATGAGTCCGCACCATCTACCATTTTGCCCTAGGACAAGGAAAGCGCTTTTTTTTCAGGCAAAAAAAATGGTATTAAAGGTAACAGGCTTCCCTGCAGGAAAAAACTAAGGTAAAAGCTTTGGGACCACAGGCTTGGATTACACAGCTGTTTCTGCCCAGGTCACCCATGTGTTCCCTCACACTCTGCTGTGGTCTTGGGCCATGCCAGAAAGCAAGGACTAAGGTAATCTGACACACCATGAACCAAGGCAAGGCAGAAATTGTAGGGGGAAGGAAAGCCAAAACCAGGACGAAGGGTTGGCTTACACAGAGAACCTGAGCTGACAGCCTGCGCCACAGAAGGAGCGGACAGGAAAGGTCACCACTAGCACCGGGATGTTCCTGAAATAGATGTTCTTTGGCTTCAGGGCACACAACAAAAACTCACTTTATTGAACCTTCTGCATCCAACACGCACATGGAAAATGCTTATCCTCAGAGGCACCCAGTACCATGGTGATGGGTCACTACCAGCTGACACACAGGCTGGGCACTTTGTTTTTCAGCATGTGAAAGGCCATTAATACACAGACCTTCCTTCCCCATTCTTTTCCCTTTCCAACATCTGTGGGAGTCTCCATGCCCAATCTAGTCCCACCATATGAAGACAAGCAGCACTGAATTTCCCCTCATATCAAAATAAATCTGCAGCTTTCTAGCAGCCTGCAGGAAATGAGCTCCTGCATTCATTTGAGTCCCCAAGGAGAAAGCAAGCAGGTATGAAAGCCAGCCCTGTTTGCCAGCGTATGCAAAGAAACAGTGCTAGGAGTATGTGGAGAAACGGCTCTCTAGGGCAGAGCGAGCCAGGCTGGTGCACCCAGGCTAATGGTGCTAAGTGAACCTGAGCAACTAAGTGACTTATGGAGGGTCCAGCCTCCTCCTGCCCAGGGAAATAGCTTATTCTGCAAACTGCAGTCGACCTGGGAAATGCAGTCATGGCTCAACCCACATCTGCTGGCTGTGAAGGAGGCTCTTTCTACCTAGGACCTTGCAGTGTTAATAGCTACTTTAAAAAGGAATTTTCCAGACAGACAAACATACAAGAATGATTTGACACGCACATTGTCAGTGAGGTGATCCCGTGGCCATCTCTCGATACACTGGCACAACACTTCATGCAAGGGGCAGTCATCCTAAGCTTATTCTCACTTTGCCACTCTTAAAATCACTAGAGATGGACAAGCTAAGTATAATATAACAGATCTCACTGCTTTCAATTAGACTGCACTGAATCTGCCAACACCCTCCCTCCATTTGTTTCAAAACTGCAATGCCAGCACCTTGCAACCAACTTCCAGGAGAGTTAACACATAGCCGTCAGTCTGGCAGAGAATCTGGAAGATTTTGAAGAAAACACAGGCAGTGACTCCTGATAGGAACAATTTAGTCTCAGGAGCCCAGCTCCAAGGGCCACAGCCACACAGCCGTGCTCAGAGGCAGCACACCCCTTGTCGAACTCAAACTGATTCACAGGTGGCCTTGCTGGAGAAGAGGGTGCAAAGGACCATGCAGCCACTGAAGGGACAGAAAAGATAATAATTAATATCTGGGTCTATGTGCTCAGCTGAAGAGTTTCTCCTTGACACTATTACAAATTGCACTCCTGATAGGAGTGAAGTGTCAATCCTCAAATCCACGTCAAGGACAAATCTAAACCAGAGTTTCCAGACAGAGGCATGTAAAATATCCTGTGACGGACCTGAGCTCCCTGCGGCTGCATCTGGAACACACGGAAAACAAAACTCCACCCTTGGAAGCAATACAAGTGCAAGCTGCTACCACATTGTTATTTTAAAGCAATACTGTCAAGAGGAAGGGAAAACAAAGCCAGCTGCCCCCATTACTGCCTCAGAGCATCACACCAGACTCTGCAGAGCTGCTCCTCTCTCCCAGCAGTGCCTGTTTGTCCCTGTTAGTATCACAGGAGGGTGTGAAGCCACCTCCCCGCGTCCCTCACTTCTCCTGCACCACAGCAGTGCTGAGGGTGCCCTGGGATGGTGCTGTGGGGATGGGACTCCGGGGCCAGGCAAACCCTCCATCCTCACCCGGGCACCACTTGCCAGCACTCCCAGCAGTGCCACACACCACAGACCTTTTCCCGCCATCCTTCTCCTCTTCCCTCCCGAATTCCCCAGCGTACATTCATGCAGAGAACACCCTCCCACCCCCTTATACACCGCCGCAGTCAGACCTGGCTGCTTAAACTGCCTGCTGACCAGCCCCAGCACAGCAGGGCTGCCCATTTGCAAAGCTTGGCACTCCAATCCACTGACCTCTCATACGCTGCATGGCACTGTCTACTTCTCGTCACCATAGCCTATTTTATGTAATTCTCTAGAGGTTCACCTCATTCTTCTGCTTGCCTAAGGATATATAAAAATTTACACCTATTGTAAAAGCATGAATAAAAGCTGATTGCAGAAAGTAAAGACAATAATATGCCCATAATAAGCTCACTTGCAATGCATTTCTGTTTAAAAGATGATTTGTCTGATCATCAACAGGGTGGTGATTTAGATTGCTGCTAAAATCACCACTGCAAAAGTAAACCTACTTTTATTGCATTAGCACAGAGAACAGTTATGTACAGTTTGGACTTTTATGTCTGTTGTCAGTAGTGATCAATCTATTAATTATTAAGAGGTTCTGTGACAGAACATGAGTTATTTAGTGCACCTGGATATCTTCTGGGAGACGATAATATTTACAATAATAATAATAAAAAAACCTTTCAGAAACAGAGACCTGCAAAGCTGGCAGCAGAACCAGGCGGAGAATTCAGGCTGTTTCTCAGAAAGCTGCTTCTGGCTACCTGAGAAAGAAAAGTGAGGGCAGCCCTCCAGGATTTAAAAGATTCACTTTAAGTTTCCAGCTCCTTACAGATCTCTGTGACTGGAGCTGGTCTTTTGGCCTTGGGGACTGTTTTTAGTATTCAACTACTCTCTGGGGACCTAAAACTTAAGTTGAAGGGTACAAGTTTTCCCTGGTAGTCATATCCCCCTCCTCACACTCACATATTTCTAACCTCACTTCTAAAAGGGGTAATCACTAACAGTCAGAAAGTGGAAGTTTGTGCTTGTCCTGCATGTGGTTTGCAGTATAGACACTACCCCAAAGAAACAAAACAGGAAAGAAATATTTCATATGATGAAGCAATCACCTGCTTGGATCTGCCAGTGTCCCAGCATCATCACTGTCTGATGGGCAGGAAACATTAAAACTGGAAATGCATTCAGAGGCATTCTTCCTTTGGGTTCACTTTGCTCAGTATTGATTCACTCCTTGCTTGGTGCTCAACCTGCTCATTCAGGACAGCAAGATGCGCTCAGCTCCGCCATTAGCAAACACTGTGACTTGGCACTGTTCTCCTCCGTCTCTGCTCTGCTAAGAGTGGCTCAGATGGTGACTTTTTGGCTCCCCCCAGCTCACAAGCAGCTCTGCTCTTGGATGTACGTTCTGTGTCGCCACTGGAGTGTTGGCAGGGGGGCTCCGGGGCTGCCAGGGTCCCCGGCTGGGCCTGGGCAGAGCTCCTGCCCCCTTCCATCTCCAGATGTGTCTCCACGACTGCTGCTGGACACAGAGCAGGAGCAAAGCCCCCAAGTCAGGGAGATCAGCCACCCCACTGCAATCTCTTCAACAGGTAAGAAAATACCAGCTGGAATCACTTCTATGAGCCATTTAAATAAAACACAGATGTAAAGCACATTTATCTGAAGAGCATTTCACTGGTCAGAAGTCACTTGAATGCATTGATGGCAAGAGCTCTGGAGACCACTCAGGATCCAGTTCTTTCAGTTCAGTTTCTTTATGAGATTTGCAAGGACTGGAGCACTGTAGCTGTTTAGAAACCTCGGTCTGCCTGACAGGTAACCCTGCTGCAGGTGGGACAGGAAACCACACGCTCAGAATGTGAAATGCAGGACTGGCCCTTGGACTGCCATTATGGGGCAATTAGACCCGCTCTCATATACACTCCTTGGCTAAAACATTTCAAAAAAACAGAGATCATACAGATTTAATGACTGATCAGAGAGACTTCTAAGATAGTTCCCCTACCAAAATAACAGAACCATCAGCTGACAGAGTATATGAAAGAGAAAATCCTGTAATTCAAGCTCTTTTAGTGCATGGGAGAAGGCATACAAGAGGAAAATGAGGTTGTTAAGGTATCAAAGTGCTACCTTATTTCAATTCTCAGCTCTCTCTCATCTTCCTTCCATGATCTTGGGCAAATTACTTGCCCTCCCATAGCTCAGGTTCCTCAGCTGTGAAATGGGGAAGATGCTGCTGCCTTGATGATCTCAGCTTTTAAGCTCCTCAAGCAGCATCTCTTTATGGGGTTCATAGAGCACCCAAAACATGCCCTCTGTGGCTGTTTTGGGGGCAGAACACTCCATCCTTTATGTGCCATTGTAAATATCGTTAATTAATAATCACTAGAAATAATTCACTGCATCTCTGCTTAAAGAGGGCTGTTTTTATTCACAGCCTACAGAAATGAGCAGGGTGGACTGAATTCCATCATCAAAAAATTTCAGATGGGACATTGGCTCTCTGAGTATTAAAGTACCTTTGGAGGCATTTTTCTGTGGAGTCCTCAGTCCAAACAAAAGAGCAAAGACCCTTCAGGTCTTTTTAGGACTCAGAGCAAAAGAAATCTTCCTTTGAGTTGAGGAAATCTTCAGAGAGGGACTTCAGACCTCTAGTGATAAAGGAAATAAAAAGCATTTGCACTGACAGCTCCAGTTTGGAGCAAAGAGGCACAAAGGGCTTTGAAAAACAACCAGTCTTTCATCTTCAGTAGCAAGCTAAACAGCCCTGCCCCAGCTGCTCTGTAAACAGCATAGCAAGGGAAAGCAAATCATGGCACCAAATGCATTAAACATGGCAGTGTCTTTGGATGACATATTTTGTAAGCTTCCTTCTTACAAGTTAGGCTGTTTCCTAAATCTAAGGGATTACCTGCTTTCCAGCAACACAGTTATTCTTCCAGGGATCTGAGCACGTTCATTATCCATGTTTCTTGTTGAGTTTCCAATAAGGCAGGGAGGCAGTTTTGTTAAGAGAGCATCAAATGGGTTGTCAGACAGCTTGTGTTCATTTCCTGTCCCTCATGTTTCCTGAGGGACTTTCAGCAAGTCACTTAATCTTTGGGCCAAGTTTTAACCTAGAAAAGGAAATCAACTTCTTTTTTTTGTTGTTTTTGTTTTTTTGATCTTAAAGAAGTCATCCCTGCAGACCAGTGATTTGCAACCTTCTATTGATTCTGAATCCTTAAGAGCTTTTTCAGGCCATCAGCAGATACTGAAGAGCAAACTAAAACTTCCTGATAACAAAGTGACTTTTCTTAGCTTCGGACCCCACAGAAATAGCCCAGGAACAGCCAGAAACTTGTGTATTGCAGGTTGAGCTTTTGCAAAAGAAGCACCTGAGTAAGGTGAACACAGAGTAAGGGCAACTTCAACCTAAATTTAGTGTGGTTTAATTTCATTGAATTACCTCATGTGAACAAAAAAGCAGTAGGAGGACATGGCTGGAAGAACAAGATTAAAGTTCCCCTATAGTCCTTTGTGCTGTGAAACAGTGAAACATGCCCAGCATCCATTTTCATGTATAGAAAGAGATTGATTACAGCCTCTCAGAGACTCCATTCTTGGGATTTATTAACACCAAAGCAACATTTTCTCTGATTTCCAATTTTGCTTCTATTATGAAACTACACTAGAAATAAAGAATAAGCAGAGTTGGGAAAACCTGCTTGTGGCTCCTCATGCCTGTGGCAAGGCATGACAAACACCCCCATCTTTCCATTTCCTCCTTGGGCAGAAATCTGCTGGGACTCTGGTCACTTAACCCCCTACTGCAGAGATGTTAATTTTGCTAACAGAAGAAAAAGACCCAGACATTTCCAGAGTGCACCAAGGCTTCACAGTAATGTAATATGTATAATGCCTCTCTAGTGCTTGAAAACCACAACTCTTTACCAAGCTGCATGCCTTTGCTGTCATCCAGAATGTTCCTCATTGGCAAACATTACTGGGCTGACCACTTTTGACTACCTGGCTGGGGCTCTGCCTGAAGAGCAGAGCTGCTCAGGAGCACAGCACAGCTGGGCTAAAACCCTGCTAAACCAGGCCCTTTAATTTGTTCTCTTCGCTTCGACCAGTGACATAGCAGATGGCCCCCATCTCTTCTTTAATTTGCTGCAAAGTAGCCACAGGGTTTCAAAAGGAAACATTTGGTGAGTGGACTTGCAGTAACTCTGAAGACACATCCAGCTGATACCTACACACACACACCAAATGTGCCAGTGCTGGAAACAGCTGCACCACTTCCTACACATCATCCCGGCTGGATCGCCAGACCCTGGAGCAGGTATCGCAGGCGACTCCAGCCCAGGTACTGGGCTGCACACAGACTATGCTGGCAATGTCCTTTAGCAGCCTAACGGCTATTAAATAGCTGGGAAGCAGGACTTGCTCCCAGTCAATGCAGCCTTTAAAAACTTCTTTCAAAGCCAAACCTGATCAGGAAGCAGGTATAACAAGTAGAAGAGCTCATGTCTTCCATACCTGGTGGTAGGGGGTTGTTTTGACTTAATTTGAGGAGCATTCTTTGGCCACAGGCATGATACTCCATGGACGGATCACACACTGGCACAGAGCTGGGCTTCGGCATGTGCTTAGTGATGCTTGTGCCCAATGGGATTTTTCCTAGTTTAAGGAAAGAGCATTAAGAGGCATTATCATCTGGCCAGAGTCAGTCACTAGTTTAAGCAAAAACAAGTATTCTTCTGCTTTAGTCTAGATACCATCCTCCTTTTTTATGCTGGGAGAAGCACCTGCTGAGCAGTCCATCAGGCAGGGACAGCCACAGTGGCCCAGACATCCTTCCTTACCTGACTTTCCCCTCTTTGATAGGCCAGCATCGGTATTCCACTTTAAAATGGGGAAACTGAGGCACTTTGGCAACTTGTGCAAGGCTGTTAAGGCCATCACAGGCTGTCTGCTGGTTGTCCATGGGCACTGCCTGTCTGCCCAAAGCATCCTCAGAAAGCCAAGCTGTGGAAGGGATGGTTTTGGGGATACCAATGCAAGGTCTGAGGTACAGCAGGGTGACCAGGCCCTCAACTGCAGCACTGGCCTGGCCAGGCTTTTTCAGGGGCAGCCAGGAAGCAGAGCAGCAAGTAACTGCTCCTCCATCACATTGGGAGCTGCTTCTCCCACAGCAACTGCTCCTCCCTCGCATTGGGAGCTCCCTCTCCCACAGTAAATGCTCCTCTCTTGCATCAGGAGCTCCATGTCCCAGAGAGGCGGAGGGGAAGCTGCCTTCCCTGCTCCCCAGCCAGGTCAGCTCTCCCTGCAGCCAAACCAGCCCCTATTCAAGCTGCTGACACGTTTGCCCAGGACGTTTCAGAGCTTCATTATTTGTGAATGGCTTTTTGTGCAGGGCCGTTGGCAGCAGCACAGCCTGTTCCCGGCCTGTTCCAGCAGCTCCCTGTTGTCTAGGGTGATGGGCTCAGAAAGGGGCACTGGCAGGAGAACCCTCTGGCCTCTCAACAGGGTATGAGTGGGGTCAGGGAGAGCAGGCGGGTGGGATCCACCTGCCTCTGCCTCCCTCTGCAGCTCCCCCCTTCTGCGCCTCCAGCTGCTGCTCTCCAGCAGCAGTTTTACTCTGTGTAAAGCGCTGCTTGCTTAAAAATACACATAAACATCATAAAATCCCCAGCAGCAGGGTGGATATCGACAAACTGCACAATGGCGGGAGAGGAACAGCAGACAGGGCCAGAAGGCTTCTGGGCTTGGTTGGTGAGGAACCAATTAAAACAGACTAAACATCTATATCCTGGCTAAGTAACCAGGCCCAGGGCAGGAAACCGTCTGCATGAGCTTGGGAGACCAGTGCTGCAAGGGGTGAAGCAGCACAACATCAGAATTACCATGGGAGTCCTGTATTTAAGAAAGGGAGGCTTCTCCCACGGATTTGCTGCATAAACTGTCAGCCAGAGACTGGTTCCTGCATTGCTCAGTGATCTCCATACTTATAAGAGATGCAGGGTGTGAGGTTAGGAGGGAGGCAGAAGTAGATCCTTAAGTTGTTTATCAGCACAAAGATGGGTCAAGAGAAGAAGGGAGAGAAAAAGAAAAGTAACAGAAAAAGGACCAGAAATGCTAGTTTAGTCCAAATGTCTGTCTGGGTGAGAAGGCTGCCTCTGACTGCAAGGAAAAGTTACCCAGTCCCAAATGTTTCTTCGGCAGTGAAGGGTTTGTAGCTCAAGTTCTTCTTCTTCAGTGGGAATCAATGACAAAGAGACCTCAGGTAGGAGAACAGGCTGGAGAAAGGCCCCCTGAGAGCTGAAATCTCCCCAAAACACATCAGGTGAGTAGAAATCCTTTAAAGGAGTGCTCCTTACACAAAAGCAGCCGCTGTCTGTTCAAAGGATGAGAGCCCTGGCTGTGTAACAAGCCTTAGCTGGCCTCTCAGTATCTACAACAGGGCCACTACAAGACAAGTTCCTTAGACATCTCACAACGAGTGTAGCCATGAGGTGTGTTGCTCATTAACACCTTAGGAAGAAGCAGCCTAGGGTCTTTCACTGAAATAACCATGAGGGAGAATTCCTCCTTAATAATAGAGGTTGGAAATCATAATACACGGACCATCTTGGCTGCCCTGGCGAGCTAAGGCCACGTTCGGACAGGGCTGCTGTGCTCCGCGTGGCAGCACGGACACGATCCAGCTCCGCAGAGCTGCTGTCGCACACGGGCTCTGTCTGCAGCCACATTTCTACTTACACATTTGCAAGCGTAAATTCACATTTATAAATCACACCCTGATCGCTGCCAGGAAGGGGATTAGGCTTATTTAAAAAAAAAAAAATCAACAGGAAGCATCACACAGTTAAGGGAGTTGGCTAACCCTGACCTCCCTGGGTAAAGACAGGGAGCCTCCACACACCCAGGCAGCAGGTCATTTTGACCACGCTTTTCTGAGAGGAAAACACTAAAAAGCAGCCTCAGAAAACACTCCAGTCAGCTGATCTTGCTCTTGCTGACAAAGGCTAAATTTGCATGTTTATGATGCGTAGGATGAAGGTCTCATTTTTCTACAACATTCAGATTTCTCTTTTACAATGTTGTAAGTAGTGTCCCACGTCCGTCAGTGGAATATTGTTGAAAATCAACTGCTTCAAAACCAGGACAAAATAATAAAAGCTAAAGCCCAACAAAGGAGCCCATGTCATTACAACAATAAAAAGCAGACCCCCATAGAAAATTAAAACTAGGTGTATTACAACAACAGGACTCCTACATATTCCATTTTACAGATGGAAAAGTCACAGGTTCTATGGCCATGGAAAAGAAGTCATTTTTTCTTCTCAGGACTTATCTTTCCTTGTTACCTCCATTGCTCATTGCTGTTTTTCACTGTCTTTACCACTGGACTTGTTTGCTCTGCACAGACATTAAAGTGACAAGACCCACCCTGCAGTCAACACTTGAGCCACTTAACTTCAACAGGTAACGGATTAGGCCCAGGCTGGAGGTCAGACATGAGTAAATGATGCTGTGAAGAATTGTGTGTTTGGGCACAGGTGAGTGTGGACACACCAGAAAACTGTTTTAGTTCCTTGTTTTCAGCTAAATAAACTCAGAGGCCGAAGAAAGCCACCAGCATGCTGAAGCCCAGGGACTCTCTGGCACATAACGGAGTGGCCAGCTCACAGACACACCGTAATACATTCCAGTGCTTAGATAATCCCAGCTAAAAATTGGTGTTATTACACATCACTATTTAAATGTCTTGAGGACTCTTTCTGGGAAGACAACACATTTAATCTCATCATTCTTTAGTGTAAAACTCAGTCCCCAGCCTCTGGAACAAGTGGATGGCCTTTGTGCCAAAAGAGAAGCCTTTTATATCCTCCCCCAGGAAATGCTACATAGGGAAGACAGGCAAAAAGTCTTTCCTGCCACACAACTTACGGGCTGCAGCATTAATCAACAAACAAAACAAGACCAGCAAATCATCCCCAGACTGAATCAGATGTCCTCAAGCAAAAACGCAGCTCGCAGCAGCCAACCACTGCCTGAGGTCTGAGTGACGAAGAGGCAGCAAAAGACAACAGAAATTACCTTACACTGGAAGCTCTTTCCTGCTTCTCCCCCTGAAGTCAAACATCTCATCTCCTTGGCAGAGCTAATCAGCAGCTCTGGTGTTAGCATCATGTCCACTATGCACCAGTTGCATCTGGGAAAAGATGGTGAGAAATTTGCCTTCCACTCCACAGGAACAGCAGAGAACAGCAAATATGAGCAGCTCTTCACCAAGGTGGTAGTAGATGCTTCTCATCTGAAAACAGAGCACTGATCAGCAGGAGATGTCATAGACCGGTGTTAACACCAAAATGCTCCAGGCAGAGCGACCAGAGAGAGAGTAGCAATATCAAATAGTGGGCAAATGTTGTGGATAATTCCAGATTTAATGGAAGAGCTGCCAACAAAGGTTTTGCTCTGGTCATCAGCCCCTTGGGAGGCTGATTTCTGGCCCTCACAGGGTCACAATAAAAAGCCATACATTTTTATAAACCATGAGAACTTGAAACTCATTGCAGAAGCAGGGTCCAAATCTGCTGTGGGATGATCTGCTGTGGGATTACCACATTCCAGTAGTTCTGAATTGGATATGCATTCAGAGAGCACAGGCATTAACAGCAACGTGGATTGCTATGATCTCAGAGGATTTTTGATTTTAAAAAGTCTTCATATATATATTATTTTTTTCCGAGGGATAAATAAATTGAAGTAGTCTCTGTCCAGGAAGAGCAAGAAATACTACCGTGTCTGGAATTGCAGGGGTGGATTTACCAGTTTTCTCCCTGAAACAAAAGGGCATGTCTGAGATCACCCAGACATCAGCCGAACAAGTGGCTGTGGTCTCCTGTGACACCAGTTCAATCAGACTCTTTCTGGGTGACAGTTTGGGTTAATTGCAGGGGTCAACACCTGAGCTCAGGGCAGCAAACACTAACACACTCATTTTGCTGAGGAAACCCATTTCCAGTACCTGAACAGAGGAGATAAATTCCCACTGAGGCCAACAGATTTCACAGGCCTTAATGCATGCCATGGGCTTAACTGGGAAGTAGCGTAGAACCAGCGGTCAGTGTTTAATTACACAGCATTAGAGAATGGTTGAGACTGGAAGAGACCTCTAGAGATCATTTAGTCCAACCTCCCTGCTCCAGCAGAGACATCCAGAGCATGTGGCACAGGGTGGCATCCAGGCAGGTTTGGAAGATCTCCAGAGAAGGAGACTCCATAACCTCTCTGGGCAACCTGTTCCAGGGCTCTGTCACCCTCACAGGAAAGTTCTTTCTCACACAGAGATGGAACTACCTGTGTTTCAACTTGTACCTTGTCCTGTCACCATCCGCCACCGGCCCCATCCTCCCCACATTCTCCCCTCAGGTACTTTATACATATTGATCAGATCCCCCCTCAGTCTTCTCTTCCTCAGACTAAACAGGCCCAGCCCGCTTAGTCTTTCCTCACACAATAGATGCTCCAATTCTGTAATCATCTGGGTGGCTCTGCGCTGGACCCTCTCTAGAAGCTCAATGTCCTTCTTGTCCTGGGGAGCCTAGAACTGGTGCGGCCTCACCAGAGCTGAGCAGAGGGGCAGGATCCCCTCCCTCGACCTGCTGGCAACGCTTCCCCTGATGCAGCCAGGAGCCCATTGGCCTTCTTGATCACGAGGGCCCATTGCTGCCTCATGGTTAACTTGTTGTCCACCAGGATTCCCAAATCCCTCTCTGCAGAGATGCTTTCCAGCAGGTCAACCCCTAATCTGTACTGGTGCCTGGGGTTATTCCTGCGCTGGTGCAGGACCCTGCACTTGTCCTTGTTGATCCTCATGAGGTTCCTCTCTGCCCAACTCTCCAACCTGTTCAGGTCTCTCTGAATGGCTCTGAATGGAGCCCTCAGGAGTGTCGTCCGCTCCTCCCAGTTTGGTACCGTCCACAGACCTGCTCAGGGTGCCCTCTGTGCCCTCATCCAAGTCACTGATTAATTTGTGGGTCTCTTCCACCATGGACAGTTAGTTGGCCTGCTGGTGTAAGGCAGCTCAGCATATGGAAAGGCTTCTGTACAGGCAGCTGCCCACTCCCCTCTAAGCACACAGGGCCCTTCCAGCAGGCAGGGGCTAATGAGGGAAATTTGCACCCAGTGCTTTGGGTGGCCCCTGAGCAAGAAAGCTGGGCTAATCCTGGCTCCCCTTCAAATACAACCAGCCAGCGAGTGAAGAGCTCCCTCCAGGAACACACTAATTATCAGGAGATTTACATTTCTAGCCAAATCAGAGCCCTTAATCATCTCCCCAAGTACACACAGCCCAATTCTCACCTCCGAGCAGCCCTGAAGGAAGCTGAACCAGGCACCTTGAGGACCAGCCGGTGAGGAGAAGAAGCCACACTGTGAATTGCCATCCAGCTTCCCTTTCCCCAAGGATGCCTGCAGGAAAAAGGGACAGACACACTTAACCTCCATGGAACCAGACAGCAAAACTGTGATCTTTCTGATGTGGATGAGTCACTTCCAGTTGGGCTATTAAGTTATTACATTGTATTATTACATTAACGTCATTGCCATTTTCAGGAGAAGATAAACCTAATTTTAATCTGCTCTTAATTGAAAGCTTATCAAGAGACTGGCTCCATCTCCACACAGTGAGACATCTTTTTTTCTTCTCCTTCCCTTCCCCCTCTCCATACGCTGCTCTCTTAACGCTGATGAAAAGAAACATCTCTATTCATTAGAGAAAAAGCAGCTTGGAGTCGATCAGGCCCGTTAACCTACAGGCTGGACTGTTATCGTAGATCAGACCTTTCCTAACAACAAAAACCTGTTGGGGGCTGCAGCCTGGTGGCCTGTTGTGGCGTTTTGTTAGCTGTTCATTCTTACGCTGGGGTACTTGACAGTTTCCATTAGAGGATGTGAGAATATTAAAGATATTTGAGTAGCACTAGGAGAAAGTTCAGTATATAATGCAAGGGCACTGTGCAGATTTTAATTACAGATTCCCCCAAAAATCCATAGAAACTCTGATTAAACTCCTAATTACTTTTAAAGAAGTGAATAAGCAGTCAATAAGATGAACAGCAGTCTCTCTCCCTCTCCCTCCTTCTTGGGAGCGCACTCTGCACCGACAGTGCAGTGCAGATGAGTTATCGCAAGCAAGTAACAGGAGTGGGAAACACTTCTCTAGAGATTCCTTCAAAAGAACTTTTTGCCACATCCTCAATGCCAAGGCTAGCCCTGTCATCAGTCAGGTCATGGGGATTTACAGAGCAAAGGATGTCTTGGAGGCCCATTGCCTCCAGCCATGACTTCGTTTTGCAGGACTATCCCGGCCTTTGGAGCGGAGCTCGGCGTCCTCAGCCAAGGCCTCCCCACGGGCTGTGCTGAGGGGATGCCTGGAGCCTGCCCTCCTCCAGGACAGAGGAATGCTCTTACTCCAAGGGAGGCTTTTACTGGATCAAGAGAAGCTTCTGCATCCCAGGACTGTGGGCCACGTTCCAACCCCAACCCCAAACCTGTAACGCACCTGCACGTGATTTCAACCTGACAAGTAAAAACAGTTTCCCAGGGAAGCAGTCTAGTGGCCTCCTCAGGACTCCTCAGGCCTGCTCAAATGTGCCAGGACTGCAAAGAAATTTCCCTCCTTCCAGGCGAGCCGAGGCCGCAGGGAGCCCCAGCCCGCGCTCCCCGCCACCACGAGCACCAGCCCTGCTCTCTGCTGCAGCAGGAACTTGCTGTGCCTTGGCCAGCAGGCTCGTCCTTTGCTGTCTCCAGGGCCCATACCTTTAACCAAGCTTTTGTTCCCCCATCGCAGAGAGTGAGGAGAAGTGTTTCTAGGGGTCAGTTGTTCCTGTGTGCAAGGACTCTTATTCTCCACCTGCAAAACCACCACGTTCTGCCTCTCTCTGGGCTTTTTTACATTTTCCCTGCAGAGAATACTCACAGCGGCCAAAAACCTTGGGCTGTGACACCGCCAGTGAATTGCTAGTTAAAGCCCAGAGCTGGGAAGCAGCAGGGCTGGCTGCCTGGGCACAGTAAACACCCGTCTGTGCCGTCCCTACCCGCAGTGCAAGGCAGTTTCTATTCTGCAATGAAAACTTGCCCTGCTACAGCCAATCTGGGACCTATAACCTTCGTATAAACTTGCTCAGTTCTCTTTCTGAAATCCTTCAAATTAGTCCCCAGACTCGGAAGGACCTGAACCAGAGGACGAAGATGACCTCCAGGAAAACTGACAGCCCCTTGGGGCTAAAGCTATAAAGTATGAATATTTGAAGCCTGCAGAAGGGCTGCAGGAATATTTTATGGGGGAAAAAAAAGGACAATTCTGCATTAGAAAGGGAAAGACAGGTTTACTGGAGAGGGGCAGCTTGATTCCTTGGTCCTGAGTCAAGGGGTAGAAGGAAAGAGTTTTGGAAAGGGAAAAGGGAAAGGAGTTTGCTCTGCAACCAAAGCTGGGCAATAAGGCATATGTAGCTTCCAGTGACAGTGTGTGAATTTACAGTATAATAAAGATATATATGGCCATTTGGAACAAGCTATTTCTAACATAAAATGACTCTGTATATTGATTGCCCGAGGAATTTGTACAGAACCTTATTTCCAGACATATAACTGAGCATATTATTTACCCACCATAAAAGCTGGATAAATGGCTAGACTCCAGGAGACTGCGAGGCAGCGGTAGTTGTTCACTGACAGGATGAATGGAAGGAAGTTTGAGCGTGATGGGGAAGGTCAGGATGCTGGGACCTGTCCCATCAAGCCAGCAGCTGCGTCAAGTCAATGTGAAGGTACAAATCAGATAGATATGTTCGCTCCTCAAAAAACAGTCCTATCAGGGATGCGACTCCAAGGTCTTCTCAGAGAGGTGGGGGTACAATGCACAGGGAAAATGGGATTTCTTCTTCGGAGCAGCACTGAGAAATGGTGAGACTGAGGCAGCAGACGTCTGAAGCAGAGCAGTTTCCCTGAGGGCGGCACCCAGGCATCCATGCATGTGGCCCCATCCATGGGGACCCCACCAGACTACGGCAAGGGAAAGGATGAACAGGAGCTCACCCCCTGCCTTGCCTTCCCTGGGCCTAAAGCCTGCGCGGCCAGGCAAAATCTCAAAGGCTCCAGGGTACTGAGAGCTACTGCACATATTTGGCTGGAGGGAAGTGTCTGAATGACACCCTAGGGAGTTCAGAGACAACACTTTCAGAGTCCCCTTTCCCCTTCCAGAGAGACCCCCAGGCATTCCAGTCTTCGAAGGGGGAGGACTTTGCAGGCTTCCTTGTCCCACAAGCAAACCATAAGCTTCAAAGTACTTATAAGGGAATGTGATGGACACACCATCTGGGAATTCCTTCCAAACAAGACCTGAAGAAAGAATCTGAAAATGTGCAGATTCAGAGAGAAGTATCTTTGGGTTTCCCAGGAAATAAGCAAGCAGCAGTGCCAGCCCACACATGGGAAGTTTTGCAAAGTGCAATAGCACTGGGACTCATACTAGTTTTGCGTTGGCTTGTAAAACAGGTGAGAAAGCAGCAACTGTCGTCTTCACTATTCTCCTCTCCCAACCGTTGGCCCTTCCCTCTCCATTGCAATGTTACATGTCAGCGATGTTGAGTCCACGCGGAAGTCAGCTGGGCAGGGACTGCTTCATTTCTGCGTTCAGTTACTATCCAGACTATCCCCACAGAGCAGTGACATACAGAAAGGATCAGACAGATAGGTCCTGGCTCAGGACCTCAAGTAATGTGCTCTAAAAATGCAAATAAAAACAAATGTGTGTTAGGCTGTGAAAGGATTGTAAAATTGACTTTACATTCGCTCACAGGCACTCCAATACAGCAGCCCAGCATATTTAAGAGGCTGAAAATTCTTGTACTCCTGCTGCCACCTAAAGGCAATTTCTGAAACATGTTCTGAAATATCCTGGAATAAACATCTTTATGTTTCTAGTCCAGGGTAGGCTTTTAGCTAAGGCAGAAATGGGGCCTGCACCTTGTGGTGCAGCCAGCACTACAAGAATCCCACAGTGATGGTCCTAATAGCCATCATCTCAGGATGGGGAGGTGTGTAGAAAGTGGCAGTATTTTTCATTTCATGATTCAACATAAATGGAAAAACAAAATAGCTTTAGGGTCATAAACATCTTCTCAAGCCATTCAAAGTTCAACACCGAGAGACAGCAACAATTCTTGTTCAGTGGCTGCCTCTGAGATAGTCTTCTTCCAGGTACCCAGTTCCTGTGTTTGAGTTCTCCTTGTTATTCAGGAGAAGCACCGAGTCTTTTGGTGCTTTTGAGGAGATGGTGACCAGTTCAGGCCAACTTCAGAAATTCAGCATTGTGGTCCATTTGGGCCAGAGAGTCCTTATATTGGCATCCTGTAACATGTCTCACTCACTTAGAATAACCCATTCCTTTGACATTTGTTTAAGAGAATTAGGCATAGTCCAATGGTGTTGGTTGTTGGTTGTGGCTGGACAAAGAGGAGATTTCTGTAAGGAAATGCTGTTCCCATTCTGCATAAAAAAGCAAAAACTTTGTACAAGCTTCTATGCTGAAAAAAATGCCCAGCACCAGAAGTTCTGTACAGTCAGCACTAGTGAGCCTAGGGAAATATTAAATTGCCTCATAAACTGGAAGCCAAGTGGAAGTATTACTTAAATGCTCAAAAAAGTATAATTTGCTGCTGCAGATCAACGAATTGCCCTATTAAATAGAGGGAATATTACTACATGAGTTATGAAACTGGCTTTACCTCTTTGAACTCACATTTTAACAACCTTATGTTTAAGGAATAGCATAATGAAACCCAGTTAGTCTTCCATCACGTATGTGCATGCACAGAAAAACTGCACTTGCGACATTAGGAGTCACATGGTAGAGTACAGAAGTTTCACTGTGTATCACAGGGAGCAGAAAATTCTCAGAAAAGGAATGAGTCCCATTCAGGACACTGGCAAAGCCTCTTCCATCCAGAATGCTTATGCAGATACTACCAGAAACAGCCTTGAGAAATGGCATGTTCAGAGAGAACCGGCAGCACTGCATGAGCTTCAGTGCACAGTATGCTCTGATCTAATGTCCCATGACATGAATATCTCAAGAACTTATTACTCTCCCCACATATTTACCTTCTGGGACGAGTGAACACTGTGTTGTCCTTGTTCTGCAGACAGCTAAGCTGAAATGCACAGCTACAAGCAATTTGCAAGCAAAGATGCCATACTGGGATCTATCACTTGATGAGAGCTGCTCTCTTATGGTGTAATTCAGGAAGCCATCTGACTCCTAAGCTGTGACAAAAGTCTTGCCTAAAGAGTTTTGTCAGGAGATGTGATTTCTACATAAGCTTTCCACATCCCTCCATTCCAGAGGATCTGTATCTACCCAGTTTGCTCTAATATTTTCCCCATGTAGCCTCACTTGGGAATTTTAGCTTCTTTTGAAAGTGGAAGCAGAAACTATCTAGGGCACCAGGCATAAATGAATATGAACTGTTAATTACCTGTTCTGAAATTGCTGAAGAGTTGAGAATGGAAGACAATAAGGAGGATTTTGGAAAGAAAATGAAATAAAGAAAATAATCCTTTTAAAAAGGATCATCTCCCTGTGATGCCTGTCTTGTTTTCGCTCCCAAACTGCCCATTGGGTCTAGCCAATATTCCCTAAAAATACTCAAAATAGAAGCTGTTGTATATAGCCCGGGAGAAGTGATGCACAGTGCTCTAAGGCACTTTCAGCATTAACTCCAAAGCCAACAGTTCTCATGACTGACGTTAGAATATATTTGATATCAAAATATATTGCAATATATTGCAAGAGGGCAATCAGAATGATGGGATTCCATGTTACCATTTTATTCTCTAAATGCCCACATGTGAAGATCTTTTTTCTCGAGTACACAGGAGCAGACATTCCCAGCTACCGCAGTAAGTGGCATTCATATCTTATTCCTAGCCACCCTCAAGGTGGAGTCTACAGAACCCAAGAGTTCCCAGAGTACCTAAGTATAGAGGTAGCTAAATAATTCCTACTAAATATATTTGCATTTATGGCAAGAGGAGTGGAACATCTCTCGCACCTATCCAAAAGTGACATCTGCAGTCTAAACTACTCATTGAGATGGTGTCTCTAGCCACTGGAAGGACTGGCCCTTCAGGTAGGCAATTCATCTGCTCTTCCCGAATCTCTTCCTTAGGAGAACTTCCTTAGGGGAACTGCTCAGACTGCACTTAAACAACCTGTAGGCAGAACAGAAGACCCCCATCCCAGCAGATTCAGGGGTTGAGTGCAAAAGTCCTGCTGAAATACAGGTCTGAGACACTCTTAAGAACACTCCCCACCTCTGTTTTTGTCACTTTCTATAAAGCAAAATAAACACACACATAAATAATTAAACACAGCAAGTAAGTCATACACACACACCCCTCCACGATGGTGGGATGCATTTCATATTCTAAGCATCCAAAATGTGTCCCTGAGGCTGTGTGGCAGCATTTACTTGCAAGCCAACTGAAATTAATTTTGCCTGAAAAAGCTCATGAAACATGAAAACAATGTCCTTAATACTTTACTCTTTTCCACGCACTGTGTTCTTCCCTACATCTTTTAATTTTTGTAATGATATCCAAGAAAAAAAGGCAATCAGGTTTACTTGCATGTTTTGGCTCTGAATACAAAAGGACTCAGGACTTCTCAGCATCACTCTCCTCTTCAGTGCAAAAGCCTTTACTGCCTCTCCCTTAATGCCAAAATCATAACTGCTTCAGTATGATGCCCTTATGTCTTATTTGGTCTTTATCCCTTTTACTTCAATGCTTTCACTTTTTTGGTTTCAAAATGCTAGCAATAAAGCACGGCAATACCTGGCACAGGATGTGCTATGCATATAGCAGTGCTTCTAAGATCTTAAAAGCGTATCTAAATTCTGAACACCAGGAAAATGGAAGCATACTGGTGCACCTTTCCTGCCATTAAAAAAAAAGTAATAATTGTTCCTCGAGCATTTTGTTTTTCTGAATAACCTCATAATATTTCATCTATCTGGTCTTTCTTGGGTCTTCACCAGAAAATCATCCTGCTAGATCACATAGCATCATTAGTGTCACAGACTAAAAGACAAGACAAGAAATCAGGTGAGGGTTAGAGAAAAGAAGAACACTGTGTTTCACCTCCTCAGTGTGAACAAGAAAGGCCCGGGATTTTCCTTTTCACTCTATTAACAGAACATGGAGATGTTCCCCTCCTGCTAGCAGTCTTGTGTTCCCTGGAATAACATAATTGCATCCAGAAATATTTATGTGGAGATAAGCAAAGGTATTGATCAGAGGAAAAGTTCTTCATGTGGGATTAGAATTCAGTTCTCTTTTTTTGGCACAGATTCACAGGTGTGAAGAGCCTGTGGCCAGTGCTGCGAACACTGCTGGAGCGGATCAGGGACATTCTGCCCCTTAGCCCCTGCTGATGTCCTCAGGACACAGCACACAGAGCACGTCCCCAGGGCCCCAGGGAGAGGGGCTGTGCCTAGTGAGGAGTGACTGCCCCAGCTCTGGGACAAGCATGTACTGCAAGCCTGGGATAGCGGATGAAACCTGGTCTGAATTTGTTCCTGATACTGCGGCAAAAGAAATCGCACACTTCATCACACTTCACATGCTTACCCACCCGGGGATGACTTTCAGCCACCTAAAGCCAATCTTGCACACATAATGACGACAAGAGAGATAAAAGTGGTCTGTGGAGGAGAACAAGGACTCAGGCTTATCTTTGAGAGAGTCTAATCTGTAGAACACCCTAGGATTTTCCACTACTCATTTCCATCAATAAATTCCTGATTTCTTCTCAGCTTTAGTGCAATAGTACTGCCATATCTTCAATTTTTTTCTAGTTTACACATTTAGGGATGGAAAACTGTCCCTACAGGAAGAGCTCTGTCCATTTTCATGTGCCTTAGAGCTCACAGTCAAATCTACCCCTTTGCTTCCCCTGAACTTGCACTAGACTCTCTGCAAACATGAGTCTGAAGTCCCCTCCGCCAGCACTGCCTTGGGGTATTTTTGATATTCGCACACGGGAGACACCTGCATTGCCAGCCTCACTGTGCCAAATGCCAGCCAAGCCTAATAGGAAATGAAGCTCATTCCTGAAATGACAGCAGGCCACAGAAAAGGAAGGTAGTGCACTGTGCAAGCAGGGCCTATTGAGCATCAGTGGCAGGTAGACTGTGGGCACAGAAGCCAGGGTGACTCCAGAAAATTCCTGTTTCACCCGCTACGAGCCCACTGTTAATTACACAAGTCTAGACTGGGGGCATTAGAGGCCAATGCATTTAAGCTAGAAGGTAGAGGAGTAAAAGCAATAAAGAGAATGGTATTAAAGATATGAACTACCTAGCAAGGGGACTGAAAAGACCTATAAAAACAAGGAAAAGTGAGTGAGGTGGATTATTAAGGAAGCAGAAAGAGATATTGAGTATCAGAACCACAGAGGCTCCCACAAAGCACCATGCGTCATGGACATATCTGCACCTGACAGAAAGCAAACAAGAAAATTACTCCACTAAAAATGATAGGGGTGAACAGGAGTTAGTAGGTGATGAAATGGGAGAATTTATGAAGTTGTTTTTCTTCCTCCTGCCTCTTTGCAGGGAAGGGAGAAGCTCAGTGCTGCGACAGGGACCATACCCCTTGCAGGGAGAGGGCCAGATGATGTGCAGACAGCAACAGAAGTGGTTCTGTAAAATATGGAGTAGTCACCATCTTCCAGATACATGAAATACGAGGCACACAAGGATGTTTGAAGGAGCAAATACACCCAGGAGCTACACATGAAATGCAGATAATGAGCCAGAGAGCACGAGGTCTAGCGAAGCAATTTTAAAATATGCAGCAGTACTAGCTGAGGAACACCATGAAAGAGCTATTTTGTACAGTATCAGAAAACATTACTAGGTCTTAGCGTAGTCCTGAGTTACATAATCAGTGCTGAGGAGGCAGGCAGGCAAGCGGATGCCCTGCCAGCCACAGGACTATGAGACTGGGGTGGTTTTGCCATGGAGCTCCGTTTCACGGGGCACATCAGAGCTTGGAGGAACGGCGGATCCTGGCACACACATGAAGAAAGGCAGCTCAGGGTGTGCAGGCAGCTGCAATCTGCTGGTAGCATTGCCATGAGGTGGCTCGGGACAAACAGGTAAGGTTTTTTTTCCCTACTTCATTAAAGCTTCAAAACGAAACAAAGTATTCAAGGACACTTGAGTGTGTGGCACCTATATAACAGGAAAGTGAAGGGAAGGACTTGTGCCTTAGTCTGTGATCAGAACTCCTACGAATCTGTCACCACTTCTGCCTCTGTGCCATGGCAGACAACGGAGATTCATAGTACTTGCTGCTTTTCATTTATCATAAGAAACACTCGTGATTTTGCAGTGTCAGTAGACACTATCAGGAAGGTAGGAAAGAAGCAACTGAGGCACAGCCTTACACAGGAAGACCACGGCACAACTGTCAATCCCTTCTTGTCAATCAGCACCAAATCCATTCATGCAGGTGGAATTATCCAAGCCAAAAGAGAATCCAATCTGTTTAATTAGATCTGCTGGTTTCCTCATTAGTCCTTAAAATCCATTTTCCGCAATGAAAGGACATTTGCAGGGAAACCAGACACAGAACAGAAAACAGCTCTATTTCACCTCTTCCTTAAGCTGAGGTGTCTGGGTGTTAAGCCACAGGTGCTGTGGAATGATGTTGATATTAAAACCTTGGACTATTTGCAAAGGAAAAGCATAGTCCTGCACTAACCCATGCTCTTACAAATCCTTTTGCCCAGAGGTGAGTCCTACTAAACAACACTGCCCTCATAAAAATGACCAGAAACGAAGAAGTGCAAATACTCTTAAGGTCTGATCTCCCCTACACTTTGAACCTTACAGGAGCTTCTTTCACACTATGGCTGTATTCCCACATACACGTGCACAGGTTTGTTTTGTTTGTTTGTTTGTTTCCCTCAGAAACAAAGCAGAGCTACATTTTAGACCAATTTCAAAATGTTAGTAGCCCTGTGCTTACTAAAAGCTGGGGCTGCACTTTCAGGTCCATGTGATCAGTCAGGACATAAGCGCCCAATGCTGTCATGCCCATTCAGTAGTTAGTTCATTGCCCGTGACCCACAGTTAATCCTTAACTAGTCCTCAGCTAGTCACTAATACCAGTGATCAACCAGGTGAAGTTGCAGCTTACATGGCTGCAAGCCAATTTCTGTTGTGCCTATGTGGGCAGTAAATCCTTTAGAGTAAGGACTGTATGGAGTGTGTCCACCTTTTTTCAGCTTTTGTACCTATTTCCACGGTAATGCTGTTGAGGCTCAATTCTCCAGGACAAATGAATGTTTTAAATTACACCTCCCACAAGCATTAGCTCAAGGGATTATATATGGCAAATTTACTACTTTTTCAATTTGTCTACAGAGAGATGAGGAACACGACTGCTTGTAAATAACAGGTTCGAAGATATAAATCATCATCCTGCTCCCATTGGTCTGTCCCACAGAGCCTAGAGCTAAAAATGTGCAGTTCATTACCACATAGTTGTTACTCAATCGTCTTCCAAAGAGTGTAACGTATCTTTGTGTACCGGGGACAGACGAGGTCAGTCATCTCATCCCTGTGCTGGGCACGGTGGAAGGGCAATGCTGGCCAGCACGGAGCCCTTGCAGGTCCTGCATGCACATCAGACAGACTTCTCCTCTCAGTTGTGCTCCTCAGCTCTGCACATCAAGGGGAGACACTCAGTCTAAACTAAACTCAGCTCTAGGAATGTAGTCATTGCCCTGACTTTTCTTCTGAGCCTTCCATACAGATGGTCCTCAGTAAGGGAGGACCTTGCCCAAGGCCTGTGGGAAGTCCAAGGGCAGAGATCACTGGTATACAAGTCAGAGGGATCCAAAACTAGCAGACTCATCTCTCCCGCAGGCTGCCATTTGATTACACGCAAATATTTCCCCTCCCTTCCCTCTTTTGTGGTTAAGGCTGTATCTCTTTTACCTTCCCCAAAGCGCCAAGGCTTAGCACATTGATTTCTGTCGGGAAGAGGGCAGAGAAAGTGCAGTTAGAAGGCAAAGCAGCGTGGCAAAGGCACGATAACCAGCTGAGTGATGGGTGCTGCAGGGACGCTCACAAGTAAATAATAAATCTGCCTCTTCGCTGATGCATGTTGCACAGCAACCAATTCCTTCCCCTGCTCACAGCGGCCGCTGACGTCTGGTGGCGCTCAGCAAAGCCCTGTTCCTGAACGGGGCAGAGCAGCGTGCAGCCCCACCACGCTGCCTTGACTTTGAAGAATATTATAGTAGCTTTAAAGCTCTCAGACATTAAGAGACCATCACTCACTGTCTCTTCGGAGCTGATGGAGTCCTTGCCCTGTGTGTTCTCCATTTAACAAATGTCACTGATTGTTTTACAACACACTCTGCTTAGGGGAAGAGGAATCTTTCAACTTAGAACTGCACTAGATTTGAACAGCGAGGAGCCCTTTGTGCTTGTTTAGGAGCAAAGCAACTCTGTGGGATAAGGTCAGAATGGCAAGTCCCAAAAGAAATTCCTCTGAACACAGGAATTTTCTATTGGGAATGTCCAAGAGGGGAACGAGACCTGCACAGACCTGATAGGGAACCTCCCACACGGATAGGACCTGCTCAACGGTGCTGCTGTTTCAACTTCCACATAATGGGAGATTAGTTGACATCAAATCATCATTATTTTCTGCAAATATTAATGTATTAATGTTATTAATCCAGGAGATAATGTGAAAGTCTGTAAATGCAGTCAATGGTAATCATGAACCTATATTCCAGTAATATTGTAAAGTACAATTAATAGTTATACTCTTCTTATTAGAGAAAAAAAAAGCCTTATCACAGCTAAGTATATTTTAAATCTGAAACTGGGCAGAGATAAAATGGTACAGCCACTTTACAGTGTTGTAATAACTCCCATTCCCAGGGCACAATGGATTTAATGCCGTTATCTAGAATGAGTGAGTGCTTCCCTTCTTCAGAAACCATCCACTCTCTTTCTATGGTTAATTACTTTCTATGAAAACTACTTGGAAATTATTTCCCCGTGTGGAAAATCTGAATGAAAATAGGAACAGTCTGGTTTGGAACCAAAATCCTTAGTAGAAAAGCTTTTTTTAAAAAAAAACCAAACTGCACATAGCATTTTACTAAAACTTTTGGGTTTTCTATCGAAAAACATCAGCTTTGAGGGGAGCAGTTTTCGAGGAGAGCAGATGTCCTCCATGAATTGCTTTTTCACTACATCAAAACTAGAATTTTCTACAGAAGAACCTAGCATTAGATCTCACCATGCACAGCACCCATCTCACAGCTGCTGCGGCTGCTAAACGCTCCAGAAGGACTCGGTGTCTAACAGACACCTCACTTTTTGCTTGCGCTCTCACAAGGCATCCTGGGTTGCGCTCACTGCAGCAAGCTCAGCCCACGGAGGTGGATTTCGTAGAATCAGACCCTGGGCAAAGGGCACACAGCATTTTTGAACCCAGCTCCTTGTCCCTTCAGGATTGTGCCAGGACAATTTCACAGTTACTAGCACAGGTTTCTGGGGGTAGGGGTGTCCTCTGCAACCACAGCTGGAATGTTTTTTTTCACCTTTTAACCTAGGTCCAAACAACCTTCCCCTGAGCCTCTTCTGAGCTACCCATTTGTGAAATGGCTGTGTGAGAGGGGCACAGAAGGCAGACGAAACTTGGATGCTATTCCAGCCTTAATGCAATAACAGAGGTGCTGCTCAGGAGTGATGTACTCTCTGTGTCCCTCAGTCCCTCCAAGATCCCAATTAATACAATTCCATTAACTTCAGAAAGTGTATTAAGTAGTAATGCTCTGGGCCATTAATTCTAACAACGTCAGCGTGCTCTTGCTATGACATTTGCTTTAATTAGTACTATAACCCACAACTTGACTGCAAGCTTTGCAGATAATAACTCATCCTGCAGTCCCCCATAAACAGGACTTTGGGTGCTCTCCGCTAGAAGCTGTGACCAACTGGCATATACTAAAAAATGACAGGCAGTGGGACACAGGATTTAAAACACAGCAGGAAAACAGAAGGATGTTTAAAGGGATGTCACTGGAGTTGTTATAACCCTCTGGACCTCTGTTACCCCCATGGGGTCTGTGAAGCATCATAAAACTAATGATTTATGAGGTTCTGAGGGGACACACCAGAAAGCAACAGACCACAGACAGTGTCCTTGAATGGCATTAGTGTGTAGCAAGCCTTACATGCCTTGTAAAATCTTTATATGGCTTAGATCCAGCCAAAACCAATGTAACTGAAAAGATCCTCACCCAATTTATGTCAAAGGAGAGCCAGATAGATACTGAAGGAAGAGATCTGTCCAGAGTCCTACAATATTTAAGGACAGAGCTCAGATTTGTGTTTTAAGGAAGAGACAATAACCAGTCTCCCATTATCCATAGCTTTGCTGGTGGGTGCCAGGACACAAATCTTGGTCAACACATAAGTGATATGCATGACCCCAAAGGAAACCTCTTGGTCGCTGTGCTGGCTGCTGTAGCAGAAGGCGTTTGAAGGACTGAAAACAAGTGCGATGTGGACTGCCACACATTCCACCCAGGAGAAGGAAATATATAAGCTCTTTCCCTTATTTCTCTTATTTCCTGATATAGCTTATAGCAAAGCCCTAAATGAACAGGACCCAAGATCACTGTCATGATACTTAGGTACTCACCTAAGTATTACCTAAGTATGAAAGGTAGGTATTTGAGGTAACTAGGCAGAGAAACAGGCAGCCTAGACCCTTCTAGCCACCAGGTCCACGTCTGCTCTGGAGGTCACAACTCCAGAGCGCGCCCCTGCATCAGGCCTTCCCAGCTGCCTCCTGCCAGCTGCAGCAGAACTTCCAGAACTGTCATCTTCCTACCAAAATTTTCTTTTCCCTGCTCAAGAATTCCAGCTAAGAGCAGTAGTGTGTCATAGAGTACCCTCACCCAAAAGAGATCATTTTATGTTAGGGCACCTTACAGACCCACACCCCCTAAATCTTCCAAGTACTGAAAACAGTCAGCAAAGTAAATATCATTATAGGAAGTCTTTTCTGAACAAATCAACCTGCAAATAACCTGAGACAGAAAAATCTGATGATGCTCTGAACCTTCCACCTAAATTCTTCAGTGCAGTAGATTTTGGCCAGAGTTTCTAAAGGCCAAGTCTCCCTGGAACATGCAACCTTGCTAAAGGGCAAGATCGCCACAGGACATACCAGGAAAAGTATCCTCTTGAGATGGTGGTGGGCACAAGCAAAACAATCATGTAGGAAGATGTATGGCTGATGGCACAGAGGAGAGGGAGGTGGAATATAACCAAAGATGTCAGCTCCTTCAAAGATGTTACGCTTGCGATTAGCCCTTGAAAGCGACAGAAACTTGGATGTATACCACATCTTCCAAATGTCACCTCATTCTCCACCTAGACATGACAAACAGATGTTCGTGGTAACAACCCCTCTTGTAGCTAAATGAGATAATAAGGATGACTGAGAGATGCAAAAAAATGTTGTTCCCAGCCCATTCATTCCTTGTCCTTCCAGCTGAGACTGCCAAGAAGAGAGATGCTGACTGCCAGTTAGAGTTTCTGAAGGCAACGCTGGTCCAGGAAAAATCAGATGAGACCACACTACACATTTTTCCCAGGACTTCATTTCCATCAGCAGGGAAGAAAAGGTAATACTGCAGGCCCTTGACAGTAAAGTCCAAGGGCCTCAATCTGATCTCAGTTATACTTAACGTAAATCAAAGCCTGTCTCTGCCACAGTGCTGGTGACTTTTCACCCCTGCAATATTAATAAGGCCCCAGCTCTCGCCCTCTGTGACAAGCACTCGGAAAGGAGATGGAAGATGCCTAGATTATAATTTATGGCCCATGCCCTTACGTATGTGAATTGGCCAATTGCTAAAAGAAAGAAAGAAAGAAAAAGCCCTGTGGTCACAGGGGTCTCTGGGGTGGTGCAGAGGCTGCAGGAGACCGTCCCAGTACAAACCTAGAGGGAAGAGGTTAACACAGGGAAGAGGCATCAGTCCCAAACTCCCACCTCCTTCGATTTCACATGTTATTTCACATGGGTTTGTGCCTTCCCTCCAGCTCAAGGTTCAAGCCACAGAATTTCCAAACAGTTCCCTGACCCTTCACATTTTAGAATGACTGAAAGAGGCTTGACTCTTGCTTTGACTTTTGCTGCCAGCAAGGTTTTTCTTGGGCTAGTCCAACTCCATGAACTGTGCAGCCTGCAGGATCTACAAGTCACCACTCTACCTTCAAGTGCAAGGCCCATTTCCCAGCAAGACAGTCATTTAAGACCACTCATGTTTTAAGGGAAAAGTAATGGGTGTTTGTAAGGCTCTTCTACTATCTCCTTCTGGGGAAAGGAGAAAAGTGGATGCATGTAAAAGATGCGAGTCTCCTCGCTTCAGGTGGGACTAAAAGGTAGATTGGTGCTTCATTACCATGGATGAGCTGGATCTCCAAAGGCTAATTGGAAGAGGCTGCTTCAAATTCAAGTTCAAAAACAACTTCTGGTCAAAACCACCCACAAGCTTCAGCAAGTTCAGCCTGGATTCTGACAGGGGTGGCAATGGCCCAACCTTGCAATTTTCCACCCATCTGCTGAGATAAGTCAGTCACTAAACAGAAGTGCCACTTGTTTCAGACACACGGAGAGGCTCTGGAAGACATCAGCTCTCGTATATAAATTACTACAAAATGGAGAACCTAACACTGAAAAAAAAAAGGAGAGGGAGGAAATAATATGAGAAGCTTTTCTTGGTTCATGACTGGAACAGCTACTGTCATTTAAATTTTATTAGGAAAGATTAAAGGGAGCCTTGGAGTGAAGCTGCTGTGATGAAGTGGTCCCAGGGTCTCTATAACTGTGATTGGCACCATACTGATTTTTCAGCCTGGCAAACCTGAGACAGTTATTACGCTGGTCCTAAAACAGACCCTGTAGCCTGAGGTGAAATAATAAAAAATGGGGAAGAAATCTCCAGAACCCAAGGAAATTCAATCCATTTGGGCAGAGATATATATTTATCTCAGCGTTTAATTTTTAAGTTCAGAAGTGGAGTGGACTTTCCATAGTGCCAAATCTGCACAGTGATGTCCCGCCTTGAAGATGTCTCTTTAGCCTGGTCTGCATGTTAAGCCTGGTGCGTGGCTGGTCCATAGTTCCCATTTCCTATAGAAGCAGGGTCCCTGGGAGGCAGGAGGGAACAGGCTGAAAAACCTCTGATCAGCTCAAGATAGGGCCCAGCATGCCCAGGAAGTGGCTGTTCCTGTCTCCGCAAATGGCCCCGCACTGGTCTAAGCTCTGGTTTTACATCCCTCTCTCCATCCTCAGGGGAAATCCTCAGCCCTGGAGAGAGGCATCCCCCAGAAGTCCCAAATTCCCGCTTCCAGGCCGCTGGCCCTTGCAGTGCAGCTGTAAAAATCTCAGCTTCTGCCAGCTGCTGCCTTTGACAGCTCTGCCTGCCCTCGTGTGCAACCCAGTCCCTGCCCGTTATTACCTGGTACATTGGCACGTTATCTCCAACCCCAAGAGACTCTGCCTGCCTGAGCAGAGCTAACAAACAGAAACATAATGAGCCCTCCTTCCCACCCCAAAGCTGAAGGTGAGATCCCTTTTTAATAACAGGGCATTAGGAAGGATTTATAGGCGTGAGTTGTCTCAATACACAAATGACAGCATCAATCTGAGCCAGACGGCAGAGGAGGAAAGCAATATACCTGCTAGGTGAGGGGAATGCTGATGTAACGGCCCAGACAGCAGGGGCTGCGGTGGGCAGGAGCCCAGGTTTCTACCCTCCCATCTGGTGAGAGAGGTGATAGCTGGCAATAAATGCAGAATAAAAACTGCATTCCACATCCCAAGAATGCTTGGCTTGTATTTTAGGATAGACCACGCCACTTAGGGTCTATCCCTTCCTGTTGCAGGGACTCTCTGCCTGCTGCTTCTGTAAAACTAGAGGTCCTCACAGGCCAGTTCCTCCAGAGGGCTTCAGTGTCCAAAGAAGATTCCTCCAATCCTGCTTGCCTCCCACAGCCCGTCACTTCTGCAGAGGGGCAGATGCAGAGCACTCCACATGCCATAGGACCCATATCAGTATGCAAAGACACCATGAGCTTTGAGGCAATCAAAGGTGCACAACCAGATGATAAGAAAGCACAGCCCACACAACACCACATATGAACACAGGCAGTCCTGGGGCAGTCGGTATCTGACCATAGGGAGCTCCAAGTGGCAACCCAGACGACATCTGCACTAGTCTAGTGCAGTTTGTACCCCGACATACAGGAGGGGAAGAGCTGCAGTGGCAGAGCAGGAGATACTGTCCAAGGACAACAAGGCACAAGATGCACTGGGAAGGGTCACACATTTGAGAGACTGTTTGTATTCGCAGTGCTTGACCTGCAAAGACAAGCCGAAAGGAAGTCTGCCCATCCAGAAGGATTATTTTAATTCACCCAGGGATCACTGTTTAATTTGAGTAGGTCAAGGGTTCAGTATACTGTGTGCTTGCCTAGTTATTTAACAGATACTGCCTATTACAGCTTGAAAGGAAACTTATGCCTATGTATTTTCAAAGATTTTCAGCAAGTCTTTTGGGTAATGATCCCAATTTAGAACTTATCTGGAAACTAGAGAAACCTATTGATTTAGGAGTTAAATTGTCCTATTCCATTAGCTATTGCATGAACATGAATGCACTGCACAGTAAGTCCTGCATTTCATTCCTGTGGCTCATCTAGTAAAACAAGTGCAGGACAGCAAATGGGATCCCAAAACACGGTCATTTTTGCAACTTGGAAAAATGCCACTTCAAAATCAAATCAAGGCCTCTCAAACATTTTTGGCAAGACATGCATGTGTACTCCAGTACATAATACAAGTGGAACAGCTCCAGTAAAACATGTTGAGCAATATCTACCCAAAAATGCCCCCAAACCTGGTGCATAAAGTAAGGATACATTGATCCAAGCTTATACTCAGCAGTTTCTCACATCTCTGCCCTCGCAGACGAGTGCTGTAACCCCCACGCTATCCATTGTAATGGGGAATGCAACTGTTTGTATGTCTTTGATCCAAACAGAATTTAATCAAAACGACCTCTCCTTTTGAGAAGTATTTTCTGAGCAAAACTATTTCCTCAAAATATTTTCAGCCACTTCAAGTACAACAGTTCAGGCCCTTCCTTGCATTGTGCATACGCTGCAATTTAGAAGATCAATAGGCAATCTTTGCCTTTGTCATTCGTTGCAGTGAGAGAAGCTTTTCTGCTGCACACCAACTCCCTTCTTCCTGGCTGCTTTTAACAACAGTTCTGCCTTCAGATTCTCTTTGCTTCCCTGCACTTTGCATCAGTAACTCATTCATGGGACAGGCCAGGGAGAACAAAAAGAGGGCTGAAAATACACCTGTCTTGGCAAACAGAAAGCTGAAGTCTCAGTCATTTGGCAGGGCAAACCGAGCAAGCAACAAAGGCACTAACTTTCATTTAGTAACAGCCAGTGTGAAATCCAGCCCAGCAGAGCCAGCTGTGAGCGCAGGAAACGTGCTGTGAGCAGTCGGCTTGGCAGCGTGCGCTCCCACATGGTGCAGGGCTGAGCGCGTCTCCCTGAGCCCTGCAAATTGCACCCGACACAACCTCCCACGGCTCCATTTTCCAGATCACTTTTCTCCTTCCAGCACAGGCAGAAGAGCCTGTCTAGCACCTCCCCTGCAGCTGGAGAGCACCTTGACAGAGCTCACACTTGGGATTTAGCTTTGCTTTCAGTGCCACTGCATGGCCAGCCAGGGGACTGGCATTTGCTCTGCTAACCCTTCCTCTGCCCGTTGCAAAAGCAGTGTTAGAGATGTGCAGTGCAAGGACACAGAGCCAGGACCATCCCACTGCAGAAGTGACACTGCTCATCATGAATAACTGCTACCTCCTGTGTCACGGACATACAGAAACTCAACCCAGTCAGCAGGAAAGATCCCTTCATCACGGACATTCCCAATTTGATGGATGAACCAGGCATGGAAGCTGATGGTATTCATGTCTTCCAGCTAAAAAGACATTTTGTCATTCCTGGCCCTAAATAAGCAAGTCCTTACAGGAAGATACCTCAGTTTCCCCCGTAGCACACTCAAACTCAAGCCAATATAGGCACTGAGTCACTCTCCCTCAGTTACTCTCCTTTCCTGACATCAAGACCTCAGAGTCACCACTTTCTTTGGAAAGCACTAGAGCACTTTCTCCCTCTTCCTCCTGGCCTTTAGGGCTTATTACCAAACTGACAGACAGACAGGGTTTTCCTGTTAGAAGCCTTTTCATAGGAGAATCCATCTGCAATTTAAACAGTTTAGAACACAGCGAGAATGCAGCACAATTTCTCTTAATTGAAAATGGCTCCAGTTTGGCACTGTCGGTCTTAGAAAGCGGGTCTCCCCGCAAGGAGTTAGAGTTTTTAGAGTTAAGCAAAGCTTTGAGTCACTCACGGTGCATGATGTGAGATACTAGGCACTTGCCACGCAAGTGGGAGAGCAGGACACACAGGCACTCAGTATCGTGCACACAGAGTCCTGCCAGCTGGGGGGCTGCAGGATAAGAGACACCAGTTTTAAACAGTTCTCTGGCTGAAACTTGCTGCTGCTTCTCTGCTCCACTCCAAGGTGTGTGCCAAATCCATCGCTGTTAGGGAGAGCACCAGCATTCTGTAACTCCGAGATAAGGGAAGTGTCAGGGAGTCCTGTCATCAGCTCAGGTTTATCATGATGAAGACTCTGGGATTTTGAGATGGNACTTGCCACACGAGTGGGAGAGCAGGACACACAGCCCTCCGCAGGGTCACTCAGTATCGTGCACACAGAGTCCTGCCAGCTGGGGGGCTGCAGGATAAGAGACACCAGTTTTAAACAGTTCTCTGGCTGAAACTTGCTGCTGCTTCTCTGCTCCACTCCAAGGTGTGTGCCAAATCCATCGCTGTTAGGGAGAGCACCAGCATTCTGTAACTCCGAGATAAGGGAAGTGTCAGGGAGTCCTGTCATCAGCTCAGGTTTATCATGATGAAGACTCTGGGATTTTGAGATGGCGACCGAGCCACAAACAATCACAACCCATAAAACAGGCTGATGCCAAAACAAGACAGTTTGAAGTTTCTCCCAGGGTTCTCAGTCAGCTCCCAGCCCTTCTCCTTGTCCAGGTCACATTAAACATCTCATTTCCACCACTCCTCTCCCAGAGACTGTAGTGATTTAAATTAAAAAAAGAAATCTATAAAACATGTCACATTTGATTCTGAGGCTGACAGAATGAAACGTTCCCTGAGTAAGTTCCCTCTGCACCCTTTCGGTCCAAACAATTCACTGAACTTAGCCCAGGCTAACAAACAATTTCATTCCACAAAATTGTATTTTTCAGCGAATTAATTATTCCTCAGAAAGCATTCCCCCTCTGCTGATGATCTCTGCCATTTTCTTCTTTGAGGTAGTGATAAAAGAAGACTATATAAGAACAAAGCACACCTTCACGTGACCTCTATCTAGATAAGCAATTTCACTGTCAGCCACTTGTTCATGTTACATACCTGCTCCTCCAGCTTGCAAAGATGAGAAGGTTCTCCAAAGAGAGGAACTGACTTGCCTATAGTCACACTGAGTCAGTAGTGTGGCCAGAAGATCCCTCACATTGCTACTCTCTGCTTGAACCACAGACACCCTTGGGAAGAGGCGATTTATTTCTGCAGTTTCCTGATTTGACAGAAGTGCCACTGCTGGGTTAATGCAAGGAATAATCATTAGCAGACATCTCGGAGTTGTGCCTAAAAGCACCAGCAACATCAGTGTTGTGCTAAATGGCATATTCCCACCTTGTGAGAGATAGGCCTAGGAGTGTAAAGGTTACAGTCTGCAAAAACAGATGAAGGACGAGATGGGGAGCATCGGCCCCTTTTGAAAGCAGAGAGAGGCACTAAGTGACTCCAGAGCCGCATGGCGAGCTCATGGAAGCGGTTCATTACACCTTTCTACAGCATCAGATCAGCAGCTTATCTAGACCAGCTGTCTCTCCTAAAATATATTAGCTACAAAACTATGACTTTTGTAAATCTCCCCTTTCTCCATAGATATCGCAGAGACTTTATTCCTTACATCGAGTGCGAACTACCTTTTTCCATGAAGACCCAGCTGGGATCGGGGCAAAGGGTGTGGGGATGAGATCTGACACTGGATAAAAAACACAGAAAGTTCTAGATGTGTTAATCCTGCATGAACTGGGGAAACGGTGACACTTTCTAATGCTAGCCTTGGCACGTCTGTGAAACCTCAGCATTACTGCTAAATCCTGTTCCTCGGAAAGCCAAATGCATTCAGTGTTTACCAACTATGGAATCTGACACCCTTTTCCTCAGCAGGAAGCTCTTTTGGACAAACAGGAGGACCTGCCCTAAGCATCTCCCCCCACACTCTGGGCCAGCCCCTGCAGACACATCCAGGGTCGCCAGAACCCAACCTGGCCGGCACAAGCCGAGCCCCCTGAAGAGAAGAGGCAAAGGTGGCAGAGCACGAGTTCTCCGTCCCCGTTCAGAGCAGTGTCGAGGCGGCAGCTCGGCCGCCACCTTCGGGACACGAAGCCCCGGGCCGAGCGCCGCCCGCCCGCACCACGAGATGGCGCCGGCCCCGCGGCGGCGGGCGGGAGAGCGGCCCCGGCAGGACCGGAGGGCGGCGTGGGGCGCGGGCAGCCACGGCCTTCCCCGCCGCCGGGGCACCATCGTGCCGTAAAAATAAATAAGTAAAAACGCTCTTATTTGAGATCTGGGGCTCTGCAGTGGCCTCCTCAGCTGGTAGTGTGGAGGGTGCTTGGAGAGGGGACCCTCAGACAGGTACCGTGTCCTGGGTGGCCACTCGTGGGTGGACCCTGTGCCAGGGGATCCACCATGAGTGTCCGTGGGACATCAGAGGCCTTTCACAGGTGGCTCCTTCACCAGTGATCCATCCCTCTGTGGTGTCCCTAAGCCACCAGTGGCACCTGATGGGTGGTCCATCCACTGGTAGCCCCTCCATGGGTGTCCCTGGGCTACTGGTGGCCCCTCACAGGTGGTCCCCTCCACGGGTGGGCCCTCCGTGATGGCCCGGGCTGTCCATGGCCTCCCCACTGCATCATCGGCCACAGCCAGGCATCACTCCAGAGCACATCCCAGGCCTGCTGGTACCTGGTGATCCGCCAGGGAAACTTTTGCCTTTAATGAAACTCAGGGTTAGGCAAAGCAGAAACTCCAGCTGGCGGGATTAAGCCATAACTGGAGGAGATCGGGACATTCGTCAGTTAGAGCAAGTTTTCTGGCACCAAATGGAGCAGTTTGGGCAACCTATGAGCAAAAGAGCCTGTAAGGTCTAGGTATCTGCCCTCGCTTCAGAGCAAGCTGCCAAGGACCAACACACTGTCCGTGTGTCACTGACACGCGGGTGTCACTGATGACCGGTGACCAACGGCTCTTTGAAACACTCAGTTGAGCAGTCAGCAAATAGCAGCAATGCAGATTTGGTTTTCAGGGTGTTTTTAGGCTTTGACAAGAGCTCTGTCAAGGAAGGTTTGATGCGACAGACGGGATTAGACGCTTGCGACAGCCATCAGGAAACGCAGGAGAAAATATCCATTTACAAACAACAGAAATGCAGCATAAAGGGTTTTTCTGCATGACTGGTTCTTTGGAAACGTGCTCCTGTTTATCTGCAATAGCCACCCGTGGGAAGAGAGTCCTTGGGAGTCAGAGCCGTCTTCAGTGGAGCTGAGGGAGGGGAATGATTCCCTTCACAAACGCTTCGCATCGCGCTCGCTCAGACGTGGATGTGTACGCATAAATCAAGAGCGGAGCAATTTTTCAGCAACAGCAGGCAATATCGCAAGACAAACTGAAATACCAAGAGCATTCATAAAACGGGAATCGGGAGAAGAGCAGAGGTTTTGAACATCAGCTTTCCCTCAAAGATGGCAAGACTGTGGGCAACTGCTCTGCCTGGGGCCTTGCCTGAGCACCAACTGGAAGAACAAAACTGGGGACTTTCCGTCCGCAGGGAGAAGTCTGCTCGCAGAGCCCACAGGCATGGCTGTGTGGGATGCGATGGGGAGTCAGCCGGATGAATACACGCACACAGCAGGAGTTTGGCTGTTTGTACAACCGCTGCCAAAGCCCTCTCCGGAGAACACCTCCACTGGGAGAAGTTTCAAAAAGCCCTACTCTACTTTTTTATCTTTTTTTTTTTCTTAATCCCTTCTAATAATAGTCTTCAACAGCCAGATGCCTAATTCCCAGCATTCTGGTTAGAGAATCTAACAGCACCTTCTTTTCCCAGGCAAATTTTAAGAAATATATTAATAAAAAGTCATGCTCTTGGCTGCACCATGGCATAACCTTGAAATACTGTCTGATCTCAGTGAGTCCTGGTAGATATAGAAATCAGCTCTCGTGGGTCAGCTTCCTGCTCCAAGTTCCAGAGAAACTCAGTGCTTTCAATTCAGGGCCTTGGGTAAACAGTCTGCCTTCCTCCATAATTATCAAACTGTGGTTACACAAGAAGAAAAAGTATGCAGCATGCTAAAATAACAAGTTTAAGAGTAGAACATTGTGGGAAGAGGCCCCAAATCAAATTGCTTCAGATTCCCTTGTAAAGCAAGAGTCAGAACATTTCTGAGTACAGCACCATGCTCTGTCTCACACTTCAGTCCCCCAGTGGCAAATATTCTTCAGCATCCAACAAGGTCCTGTATGTGCCTCATCAGCATTTGAATGCAGCTATTTTGGGAAAGACTGAAACTCTTCTTGCTCAGGTGGGAGCCAAATGCTAGAGGCTCAGTTTAAAAGCAGCTCCTGTGGGAAGGAGGCCAGCGCTGGCTGTGGCCTCCCCACAGCACCATCTGGAGGCCTTTCCCCAAGGTCACCAAAGGACAGGGCCACCCTCAGCTGCACCGGCTCAGGGCTGGCGCTGAGCCTGGCAGCCAAACCTCCAGGACGAGAGATGCTCCCCAGGAGGAGGGATGCTCCTTTACACCCAGTTTTGGCAGCCCCGCTGGGGTAGTGTGTGGGGAGGAGCTGTCCGGCTGGCAGTCATCAAAGGAGCGAAGTGCCGCAAGACCGACCCAACCGATCATTAGAAATAAGCAGAGAATGAGGACTGCAGATGCAGCTGTGCATGTATCTAATTCAAGTGGAAGTGAGACGACAGCTTTTTGGTGCACTGAAGAATGCCACTCGGGTATTTGTAAATTCAAGTTGTCATTTTGGTTCTGTTAAAGTTGTGAGAATGATGCAATTAATTTAAAAGGTAGTTAGAATTTTAAATCTATTTTATTAACCTGAGGCATTCAAAACCATTGCAAATGAAAAATGAAATGTATTGACCATTGCTCTCTCACACGGAAGAATTCCTTTTGCTTAAAAATGGCTGTAAAATTGTCTTCATCCTGTTGAAGTCAAGACCAAAATCTACTGCACCAAATGCTCTTTCCTCAGAGCTATATCTCAACACACACACAAAAGAGTGATAACAGCAGGCCTTGCAAACACATGGTTTTATCTTAGCACAGCTAATACATTGCCAGCTAATTCCTGGAAATTCAAAGCAGCCAGGCCTCAGACCCCATTCACACATGTTGTTTGTGATAAGAAGCCACATTTCTTTTCTGTATTTATGTATCTATTTGTCAGTGTGACTGAACAGGTAAGTTATTTTATTGCTAAATACATTCTGACCCTCTAATTTCTTCCCAACCCAGTGTCAGCTAGATTTTAGCTTGCCTCTCTGAAGAGATATTTTGACACTAACACTCACTAAGAGCCATCACACTTTATTCTGGAGGAGGCTGAATTTTGTCTAGAGATGAATAAATCTTATTCAATCTATACAAGGCCTCACAATTCAATGCTTATTTGTATCACACTCTGAAAGGCTCAGCCTCAGGTGAAGCTATCGGAGAAAGCCATGCTCTAATTTGCAGGGTGTTGTTTATTTATTTGCTTGTTTGTTTTTATGAACTAGAACTAAAAACAGGACCCAGCTCTAACCAGAAATACCCAATATTAAACAGTCATTAACCCGGCATACAATTTTACAAAGCAGACTATGAGGTTATCTGAAATTGTACATTTGCCAAATTCATCAGGACAGGTCTTTTCAGAAAAACACTGTTTTGAAACACTTTCTAATGAGTCATTTTGGGTCACAGATAAATTATTTCTGCCTCAAGGGATTCCACTTGTGTGTATCAGATAACAACAGCGGCAAAGACATATCCCAGGTTTGCTATTTATCCTGATTTTGTGGGCAATCCATGCATCCAGGCCAGACCTGGCTCAGGGTGTCACGTTGATGGGGTGCCCTGGGATCAGAATTTGGACCTTCTGCACTCTGGTGGCCCCTTCCAGCACTCCCTGGGGCTTCCACACAGCCTCTTGAAAGACTCATTTCTTTCAGTACGAAATGGGAGCAACGCTTGCCTGCTGCTGGGGTGGGTTAGTCAGCACAGCCTCGCCTAATCCTGCTCACCCACCCTTCAGTTGTGACTCAAACATTTGCATTTTATCCTTTTTCTTTCCCGGTGAATGGGGAGCAGCAGAGGCTGTGAGACCATGCGGCTGGGTGGGTTGTGTCCTGACAGGACTGAGAGCTTGGATGGTGACTAACATAGTCCCAGGGCATAAGGGACTAACAGGGGCAGGTCGCGTGGTCGGGTTATTCTTCTGACCTGCTCTTTCTTCAGTCGTTGCAAGCAGCACCTTCAGAAAGACTGGGCCTGATCCACTTTGGTCAGGAAGGGGCGCAGCAATGACACAAAACACTACTGCATTAACTGGAGCGATATAAAACAGCATTCTAAGGACCAGGTGAGAGGGAACCATCTGCATGGGTTATGGACACAGGATCTGCTTCCCATCAGAACTGCACATCTGCAGAACAGCTCCTGAACTGCCCTGGGCCAAGTTAAAGAGATAAAAGAACCTGCAGCTCTTCCTAGCAAGGACCTTCTGATGCCTTCAGGGCATCTCCTTGCTCCACCTAAGGCACTGAGCTTGGTTTCCTCATGTTGTATCCCTGTCCAGGAGGGTGTCCCAGCCCAGGAAACCAGCCAGGGGGTTGGTCATGTGGTTTTGTCACCTCAGCAGAGCCTGGCAGCTGAGCCACAGTGCAGCCTCCAGCAGCCGCCTCACTTTACTGTGGAGCGACCGTAACGTTCCCCTCCTGACCTAGCACCGTGCCCCTATCCCTAGGAACTGGAAAGCCCCAAGAGGTATGAGCAAGCTTGAAATTACAGCTTTCATTAAGCTCAGAGAACAAATTTACCACTTGTGCAACCCCTCCTCCTTGTCGGAGCCACATGAGGTGAGGAGCACAGAGCGGCCAGGCGGCGACATGTGGCAGGAGGCCTCCGCGAGCTGTCGATAAGAGCCAGGAGGCTCTCGAGCTCCTGCAGCAACAGGGAAGGAGTTGCAGCCTCTGCATTTCCAATACTCAACATGTCTGACCCAGGAGGGCTCTGGAGGCCTCAGAGAAACGTCATCTCCGTCCACCAGCACCATCAACGCCCATCCCACAGGCATTGGTTATTTGCCAACCTCCCATCACAGAGCAGATCCCATTTGACAGAGGTCACCTGAGAGTAATGATCCTGCAACAGGGCACAGGCAGCCTCATACACATTTTTTTAGATTCAGAGATTTTTGCAGTGTAAGCACTTCTAGTTTCAGAACAGAGGTCATTCGGATCAAAGGCTCTGGTGTAACATGGCAACTTCTTCGGCTTGTTCAGCTCCAAGGTTCTCTATGGAGTTACAAGTAGAGTCAAGATGTTATTAAAAAGTTAACAAGTTTTTCTCTCAGGGATCTCAATTATTCACCTGTGAATAGCTGTTGTTTCATTACTAGCAGGGAGTCAAACAGAAAGTGCAAAAGCAGGGATCAGTTCGAAGCCTTTAGCAGACGTTTTGTTTTACAAATTAACGGGTAAAAAATCCCCACTGAGGTCGATAGACTGAGTCCTTCCAGGTGGCACTTTCTACAATACACTCGTGGTGAGAACTTTTTAAATAGCTTAACGGTCTTAGGTCCACAGCTAAACCCAGAAACAGATGAGCATCCTGGTGAAAGATATCAGGGGAAAGCCCAGATGTATTCATAAGTGGGAGAGCCACTCAAATAAGGGAGCAGCTGCTGATCAGAGTGGAGTTTTCCCCACTTACACTGAGGTCACATTTGGCCGATGTTTTCATGGGCAGGTATTTATGAAAAAAAAAATTAATTACTATTGGTAACATACACAGAGGAAAAAAGGTGGGTCCTAATGCAGTGCAGAAGTGGAGGTTGTTGCACATCATGATGGGAGAGGGCCCCTTTCTAGAGCCATTGCTGAAGAGTAGCTAATCCCTCAAATAACTTTTCCGGCCTAACGCTCTGAAGGGCTCTTGTGCTTATGGTTTGCTCTTTCTGTCTGTTATTCTAATGCCAAGCTGTTTGAACTAGACATTTTTTTTTGCTGCAGGAGGCAGGTGTACCTGGATGAAGAGCTGCTGATGCTACTGCAAAGTTTATTTGCATCTGTTGTTGCTTGTGCTACAGTCTTGTCCCAGGATTTCAGTTATGCATCTCTCCTCCCTCTTTATTCCAGCAGAATCAGAAACTCGCATCAAAAAAAAGGAAAACAAAACCACTGTTTTTATTCAAAGGATGAATCTTAACTGGATATTGGCCTTGAAAAATGTCTTAACTCTTCGGAACACTCAAAGGTGGAGTGTTGTATCAAAATACAGGTAAAAGCCTGAATCTTCTCATAAATTAATGGCATGCAGCAAAGCAGGTATAAAAAAAAGAAACTGTCTAGAAGAGGGTTTGCTGAACCCTCTTCTAGGGGGTCACTAGGAGAGCTATACATGAGAATGTCCACCAGGATTTATCCCAGAAGCTATGGCAATAAAAAGGTGTGGGAGAAGGAGGGCTTTGCAGACTTTACTGGAAACTAAATACACTGAGGATCTTAAAAAAGGTATAGCCAAGTACGAGAGCTCAAGTTTAATTCTCCTAGTTGCTATTAGGTTGTTGTGCAACTGCTTTGCAAGAGCCCTGAAACCAGTAGAACAAGATACACAGCATGTGGAAGTGAAACTGAAGAGATTAAAGAACAGTTTGGGTTGTTGCTGGGTCTTCTTTAATTACCTTTCTAAGACACTCCACTTTTCTTTAGGAGACAGCATCCTTATCTCCTCACAGGGAACAAATAATCTTCTGTCACATGTAAGGACACTTAGGGAAACATGCCAGGTATGAGTTCAAGAGGCAAACCCAAGCTGCATAGGAAAGACGACATAGGGGAGAGGAGAGATGGAGAACAGGTTCTGTAACAAGGACCCTGTTTAAAGTGAGTTGAGAGAGGTCTCAGCTGCTAGCTCCCCAGGTACATGTAGAGCAACAAAGCCCTCCCTGTTGGATGAAAGGCCCCTTCATCTTTGCCTCCAACCTCCACTCCTTCCTTACCACAGCAGAGAGACTTGCTTTTCACAGCAGAGAAAGAAAAAAAAAAAAAAAAAAGGAGAAACACACTAATTTCTTCTGTGGATTGGGAAAACCACAGAAACAACTAGAACCCCAGCCCTCGCTATTCCCAGACCTTGCTGCAACTATAGCAGAGGCAATATAGTTTTTATGAGAACCCTGTAGCATATCAAGCTGGTATCTCTGTCTAGAAGCTAAGTACTTCTCCCTGCTGGCACAAACTCTCCGAGGGCCTTCTCTCCAGCACCAGAGCTGTAAGATGACACGTGAAAGTCACGGCAAGATTCTTTTAGCACTTTTCATTAGTTCAGCCCACACCTGGGTTTCAGTACCTCCTCACTTGGATTTCTTATTCCTCCTACCTCCCTAAAAAGAGTAGAAATATATATTATATAAACAAAAACAAAACAAACAAACAAAAAAATCCAAAACAATCAAACAAAAGAAAGGAAAACCTTACTAGGGACTTCTCTCTTCCTAATGCGTCTTAAATTTCTTTGGAAAGACCTTGCATCTTCTTAGACTGTGCTTGGCACCTTGCTGCCTTACCTAGCTGAATGGCATGAGAGAAGAAATTCGCATGCAGGAGACATCCTGAGCTAATCCATCTGCTCTTTCTTCCACTGATCCTCTGCTCTACCCAATGTAGGCAATCATTACCTCTTCTGTTTAAAAAGCATTCCACTGTTAGGCTGTTCTCAAAAAGCTTCCTGCAGAAATTCTGAAGAAAATCAAAAAACGTTGGCCAGGAATGATACAATGATTGTGGACAGAAAAATTTGTCAACCACAGCAAACTATTACCTGAGGTGCTCTGTTCATGTTTGATTCCTCAGTAACCAGTCAAAAGAGACCCAGCAACTCACAGTTCTTTGAAATATCTCAAGATGATTCACTGCCTGTCAGCACAGAAGCCACTTAACTGAAGTTCTTTAATCTGAAGAATTCTCATCTCCCTTCAAAATAAAAAACAAAGCTCATGCAGTAAAGCTGATCATATTATATTCCTTAATAGTAAACTCTCCAGTGTGCTGTGTTCCAGCTGACATTAATGTCATGATTTTGACCAGCTGTTTTCAGCAACCCATGCCTAAATATCAGGATGATTTTCAGAGATTATGCAGAAAATAAGATCATTGCTTGTCAAACAGCTTTGAAAATGCATAGAATTGATTTTTAAGATTTATGTTCATAATTTACATTTCCAAAAGACATGTTACAGTATTATGGACAAGGACCTCCCAAGTGTACTTTAGGTAGATCCAAGGAAATGATAATCCCAGTGTGAGTCATGGAATACAGTGGTGCCAAGGCTGCCCTAAAGAGATCACTTTAGCATGTCCACCTGCCCCAAATTAGGGTCCACAAAAAGCAAGAATAGGACAGAGATTTTTTTGATGTTCAAAATTTATATACAAAAATTGAAAACTATTAGGCAGGGTATTTATAATTGGCAAGAACATTACTATCATTTCAGGATTTATCCAGGTTTGAATACTGCAAGCCTGAAACTGTAGTTACTGGAAAAATTCTGCACATATCAGGTTCTGCAAAGACAAAACACTCAGATGAGCTGTTGTTGTAGGACTCCTCAGCACTGCAGTAGTCATAAGACTGGAAAACCTGAAATTCTCAGTTGCATTTGGCATAGAAGGTGTTTTGGACTTAATGAATGATATGCAGATGCTCTTCAAATCCAAAACATACACATAACTTTACTATAATGACATTAAAAAATATACTTCAATGATCATTATTTTCTAAGTGTGCATTCCACTTAAAAATACATACACATGCCTATGTTTATAGAAGTGGGTGTGAAAACAGAATAGCTGAGAGTCAGGCAAGAAAGTCAGATATGTTTGAGAAGAATATCCTGAAATAGGCAGAGTTTACAGTAGTCACAAGAACCTTTAGCAACTATTGATTTTACTTGTTTCTAGTTAAGCTGACAGGACAGAAATAAAATTAATTTTATAGAAAAGGAATTTCAAATCAGGGTCTGAAAAAGAAATTTCAAAACAAAACAAAAAAAAGTATAGCTTTTTCTATTGATAAAATACATTATCTTCTTCCAAAAGTCTCTGCAAATACTTTCTTCAAGTACTGCTATCATTTCATAATTACACATCCAATAGGAGATGTGAGTAATTCAGTGAGCAGAGAACAGGCCACAGGGAAATAAATACCCCAAGCAAGTCTCAAATCCCAAGACCCAAGCCAATCCCGAGATCTTCATCTTATTTTGCTGTGCGTCTCTTCTATTTAGTTTACAGGTTTTTCTTTTGTTTCAAGATTTTCTACATTTCAGCTCTACACATTGCCCTAGCAGACTTCACTAGCAGCAGGTGCCAAGAACTGTGCGCTCTAGCAGCATTCCAATACTAACAGTATTCCTCAAATGGCATTTCCTGAAACAAGCTATTACCATCCCACAGTTCCTAAAAAGTCAGCTTGTGGTGGTAAGAAGGTGAAAGCCTTCCAAGTGGGATACGAGGACAGAACTTGAGCTGGAGCCTAAAAGCTGCACAAAAGCAGCAGCACACAGGGCTCTCACTACATCTTCTTCCTAGTCTGTAAAGGAGTCATGTTCCACAAGGGAACCCACTACAATTTTCCTCAGCATGGAAAGAATCTTCCAGTGCTTGTTACACAGCATCCTTTCTCTAGGCTAACCTGTTCAAACAAACTCACTAAATTGAGCTTTTTGACTTATCAAAGTGTAAATGTGAAGAAAAAAAAAAAAAAAGTAAGATACCAACCTTGGGAAGAGGCAAGACTATAACACTATTAACTGATGTAGAACAAGGATGAGTCCCATAGCATGGTAAACAAATCTGAGTGAGAACATTTCACTTTTGTCTTGTGGTACCCACAAAAGTTCCTTTGTAAGAGGCAGACCAATTTATGGCCTCTTAATCCATCTAGATGGAACTACAGGCTGATACTCCCAGCTGTTAAGAGAATAAGCTTGTCTAGTACCATCTATTGTACACATTTACATTAACTGAGTGGGCATTTCATGCCAAGGCATTCAGGCTTAGATATAGATTTCCATCCTCATCTTAGTCACTGCGCTGGGATTCAACCACCAGTCTAGCAAAGAGACTTCTGTGCAAGACTGAACAGAGATTTCTCTCTTCAATATTCATCCCACAGATATTAACTACTGTTAGTTACAAAACTCGCAGCAGTTAACTACAGGATGAAAGTTTGACTCTTACCTGAGGTTCTTCAAATCTTTAAATTTGAAGGAGGAAAAAAAGTAAAACTAGATAAACACCTTTTCTTCTCTAATGCAATATTGCCTACCATGACATTTGGATATAATCTATTAAAAAAAAAAAAAAAAATCAGTAGTAGGCTAGCATAGCTGCAACTATCCCACAAACTCTGGCTGGTGCTTGTCTCAACGTCGGCAAGAGCAACAAACACCTGAGACCTGCAGATTGGGTGAGGAATGTGTATTAGTTACCATTTTATGGCTTTCTGGCTTTTTTTTTTTTTTTAAATGAGTTGTCTTGTTCACTAGCATGACTACTATAAGTAGAAAGTGAGATTCTTAACCAATCAAAACAGAATCAGCCCCACAAAAATGATAAATATTGCTTTATTAAATTACTTTTATACTCCTACAAAGAAATTTTCTGATTTCTGTTACAGAATTGAATTAAGTGAAAGAAATTCATTGCTCTCTGCAGTTATCTAAATTCAGATACAAAAGTGTTGTAAAAAGACCAGCCTGTTCAAGCTGCATAAAAAGGCAGAGAATAGACAGGCTCCCTTAGGAATCTTAGGTTCAGAAATATAAAGTCCTATAATACAATGAAATTAAGAATTCAGCAATGTGTTGAACAATTGTAAACTGTAACTGCACTTAGTGGACCACATTATTCAGCAGTTTCCTTAAAGATATGAACTGTGAACTGAACAAAAAGTATGGCTGACACAGCAGACCTCATTTAGTTGTTCTCCCTATCACCCTGTACAAGTAAGAGCTGCAAGATCAGCATTAAATATTTAAATGATAGGAAGGAAACTTGCCTCCATAAATATCAGATTTCCCTATTCCATAACTATTTATATAAAGTAACTAGCTGTTACAAATCATTTTCAAGTACAACAGGTGGCTGAGGCAAAAATAATCAAAATCAGATCATACACATTTTTACTGTAAATACAGTAATTTGGAAGATAAACATATAAGCAAAGCACTGACAAGATATCAATGCTGTTGAATTGTAGATGTAGTATGTCAGTAGAAAATTAAGATGTCTTCATTATCAAAATTGACGACATTCATTCCAGTCTCTGGTAATCTAACCTTAGTGCAAAACAGATGCTAAGACAACTTTAGCAAAGAAGTGATGCATTTAAGGCCCAAAATTTGTTCAGTCATCACTATCGCTTCCAGATTCACTCAGCTGCAAGTCGTTTCCTAAATAAAAAATAAATAAAGCTCAACATTAGTCTTTATCAAGAAAATTTTTCTTTCAAGATTTTCCCCTTTTTCAATTAAAGGCTTACAGAAGCTGCTATTGAAACATGCCATAAACAAATGATTAAGCATAACCTGGCAAACCGAGCTCCTCAGCAACAGAACCTTAGAGAGATCGCATTTCTGTTGTGTTAAATTCTGAACATTTCCCCTAGGAAAGACATTATTAGCCACCAATGCATTGATTTAATAGCACCAGATCACAGCAAGCAATACTTATGTTTGTTACTCACATCTTCACACTGCCTAAATGGGAAAACTGCTAGTTCTATAAGAAAACAAAAGGGGTTTTGTTGTTTTTAAATCATGTGAATACTACTGGGCTGCACTTGAAAACAAAGCAGTGTCTCAATCAAGAGCAGCTCTTTGATGTACCACTTAAAGATGTATCCGCGACCTACTATTTCAAACAGGTTTTGGAAGGAGTGAACTAACAAAACATCAAAAGAAATTTAACATGGAGCTTTAAGTTGGTGACTATGCATATTTCAAAATGGGAAGTCAGAAGAAAGGATACATTATGTTTGCAATAGTTCAGGGGGTAGGAGGGATGGAATCTTCCCAGGATGACAGATAACTAACAAGAAATATAGCAGTATGCTAGGAAGACTTCTTAGCATATCTAGTAACTTCCCACTCACTTTAAAGAATTTGTTCCAGATACTATGGTTTTATTCACACCTTTCTTGCCAAACCTTGATAAAAAAATAATCTGAGGGCTGTGCAAAAGTGGTCTAAACAGCCAAAAAATGACAGAACCTGACTAGTCACAGCATTTTCACATGCTCTTTCCTCAGTTGCAGCATCCTTCAGTGATCACTTTTGCAGATGAGTAAAAAAGTAACTCCCAAGAGGGCAAGCCAAGATAACAAAAGAGTCAAGCTAAGTGTCATCAAGCAGACAATTTTCACCAGTAATACTGACATCTTTATGGCTGCATTTAGTCTTCTTTTGCCTTACAGTGTGTTATCAAGTAAAGCTTAAAAAGTGGGACGTGATTCCCTGCAACAAAGCAGCAAACACTGTTTGTATAAGGTACAAGCAGTGAAGAGGGCTGTTTGCAGTTACTGTTAAAGTGCCAATACTTGTTAAAAAAAAAAGGAAAAAGAACTCCAAGTTCCAGAATAAAGCATTAGGATTTGCTTTCAGGGAAGACTGTTGGGCCTATTTTTATATTGCTACNTTTAAAATACTACCCCCTTAAAAAAAAAAAAAAAAAAATTTAAAATAAAAAAAAAAAAAAAAAAAAACAGAAAAACGGTAGGCTAACACAGACTAGAAGTGATGGTTTTCAGCTTAAAGTGTTCATTTAAGTACGGCTCTGAAGAAACATGTAGACTTAACTGTACTTAAAAGTTGGCAATAAAACTGAATAATAAAATTTTAACTCAATTTTCACAGTGCCAACTGCTTATTAGCAATACAAAGATGGTGAAACAGACTGTAAATTACAACATTTCTCAAACTTTTGAATTAGTGACTATATGGCATTTAGCTTTATTCATGTAAGTCATTGGAAACTAGGGAAGTGGGGGAAAAAAAAAAAAAAAAAAANGGGGAAGTGGGGAAAAAAAAAAAATCATGTTTTACAGTTCCCAGTTGTCACACTAATGCCAAACTAGCACAGTGAAAAATTATTTCATGACTACTGCTATATCAGCACCAAGTATCAAGATAAAATGCATTGAGTGCTGTTTATATAAGACACAATGCTAGAACAGTGAATTTATGCTGATTTTGTTTAGAGGAAAAAAAATTAAGCAACTCTTGTTTGAATAAATTATTAACAGATATATTAAATATTAAGAACAAATTGATTAATGCCAGCACTTGCAAATTATATCATGATGCAATTCCTGAGCCTAGGTAATTAACTTCAGAAAGCTTAAAAAAGGTAGTAGTATTTTGGGAGTAGGCCTCATTGCTGTTTGCTACAGAGCTTCAGGTGCGTGATTTTTCTGACAACTTCTGTATGTAGGAGTTTTTTTTTCTTCCGTATTACCCAGTATGAATCTGATTCGACAGGCACGCATATAGGTAGTCAAAGCTAAAACAGGTTTAGACGTGCAAACTATTTGTGCTGACATTTGTTGCTTCAATGTTTTATTTTTGTTAAACAGTGTTTGAAAGGAAAGGCATTACTTTAGAGGACCCCGACTGAGAACTCATTTGCTATCCAGGCTAGAACCACTTACTATCCATTAAGCTTCTCTAGCTTTCCCCATTACTTTCCCCCTCTCCTACCAGCTTGACTCAGAAAGGAAACCACACACACATGCCTTGAAAATGACTTTTTTTTTTTTTTTGATTTTACCTCACTGAAATGTATGTTAGGTGTTACCAACACAGGAAGCTGGGGCAGAATGTGTTAAGATCAGTGACCGTAACAGAAGTATAGAGGATTAAGCTGCAGACAGAGGCAAGCTCAGATAATCAAGCCTGAGGTTTGGTGCTGCTGAGAGAGGATACACCCATCTACATGGTTCTCAAACCAAGTCACTTGCTTCCCCTGCTCCACTTTTAATGTCGTCAAGCAGCGTTTTTCCCCATTGAGGCTTCTGGGACTAACAGCCTGGGACACCTGTACTCATACATGCATTTCTCAGGGGAAACTTTGCCAGTTGGGAGTCTGTCACTGGGGACAGAGCTTAGGCTCATTTTCAGAATGCTTATTTAAAGCACACAGAGTGGGGAAATCCCAATTGTGAATAAAGGTTGAATTAAGCAACATATTAAAGTTACGGAAATTATAAACATAGAACCATTGTTCTCTATGGTGGCAGCAGAATGAAAACAGCATTTAGATTTCAACATGAAATCACAGGACTTTTCAGTCTAATCTTATCTCTGTTAATGCAGTACATAAATGGCACAGATATTTGTGTATTTAAGCACTACCTACTAAAAAATATTTCATTACTTAATAGATAATGCAAACAAGTAGACATGCCAGAGTTTAAGCTTTCAGTGTAACCAGTTTACATATAAATGATAAAGTTGCAAACAAGACTTATGGGAATCCCTTCAAACTGGGAGCCTTCAGCTAGGCATTTAATTAAAGAGGCAGAGTCACCACAGCTGAATACTCACAGCTTCTCCACCCAAACATTCCTGCTGCGTTTGTTTAGGTACCTAACTTAAACAATTCTCTACCTAGTAAGCACTTTTTTTTCTGAAAAAAAGTCACAGCAATTCTTTGAATTACTTCTTCAGTTCTTTGAATGGGTGAAATAAGATAGTATGCGCTAAAAGCAAATAGTCTCCTTCCTTCATATGCAAGGAGGAGTTTTGCCATGTTGTCCAGTGGAATAATGCCATGAATAATAGTAACCAGAGCAACTAAAAATACACTGTCTCTTCTGTAATCAGCGTATTACCAATATAGTATGTTTCCCATAGTTCTACCCAAGAAATTATAAGCATATGTTTTGGGAGTGCCCTGTTAGTTCACATATTTTCAATACAAAATTACTGTTCTGTAGTCCCAATGTATATAACTGGGAGGAAGCCAAAGGAGCTTAGGAAATCTTTTCAACTGCATCAGCTTTAATTCAATGTCTCTGGGGGCCAAGAAACTTTTATCCCAGTGTCTAATTCAAACCTCTACTGAACAATCAAACCCTAGCATCACTTCCCACAATTTTAATTATAACAGAGACCTACTTAAAAACAATATGGTTTCCTTTCAGAACCTCGATGTCTGGAATTGTGTACTAAGAAAAGAACAGCCTTTGTACTTACGTAGTGTATTCATCATATGACCACTACTCTCTTGGGATCTGTTATGACTGGCATCTTTGTCAGAGACAGCCTGCTGTGGCATGGCAGATACAGTAGGTTGTGGCTGCAAACATGGCATTGATATAGGAAGAGACGACTTCGTCTCCTCATCTTCAGAATCACTAGAACTATTTTCACTGCTGGATGATGAGGATGAAGAACTTTTAGAGTCAGATGAACTGTCAGAGCTACTCAGCTGGTCCATGATGCTGGCTTCTGCTTTTAGCTCTGAAAAAAAAAGAAAATTGTTTCTCAGTTAACATTCAATATAGTTAAAATAAAAGGATAAAGAAAAGAAGTCAATAGAAGTCAGGTACATGCCAGAGAACATTTGTTACTATTATGCATGGAAAAAACTTAAAAAAAAAAAAAAAAAGGGGGGTCTATATGAGCCTCTGTCCTGTAATGTGGTTTTCTATTCCCACAGTAAGAGGTCTCTTCCAAGCCAAGCATTAGAACAAGTTTGACTCTGAACCCCAGTGCTAACCCACACTCCACAAATAGTACATCCCACGCGCCCTTTAACTTCGACAACTAGCACATCTTCTGTATTTGCTTTTGCATCTTGAGGATGCCCTCTACTGAATATAAAATTACAGTTATAAACACACAGATAGGTTGGTTGCAAGATGAACTTAGCAGTTTAGCATTGCAATCAATATATGTGTACAATACATTAGAGAGGATACAATTGTATGGATTGTGTTGCACACCGTGCGTTCATCACATACCTGCTGCAGCCCAGCATATAGAGGATGTTCAGTATTGCAGAAAGGTTGCACAATAATTGGGCTAAGGTATGGTGATACTGCTGAAATAAGAAGTCTGAAACAGACCATTGAACCATGGTAGATGAGTTCAGGGTAGTACACTTAAGCAGGAATAATCAATTACACAACCACATGGAACTTAGTAGGCAACAGTTCTGAAGTGGGTGTATGAGTTACAGTGGATCACTAAACATAGTTCTACCTTATCACACAGCTGCAGAAGTGACAAACATTATATCAAGGCATAAGAGTGATTGGTGTAAGTCCAGTGAAGGGCTACAAAGATGATTAAGGGACAGCAGTATCCTTCATATGGGGAGAGCCTGAGAGAACTGGAGAAACTGGGACTTTTTTCTACCAGGAGGAAAAAAAAAATGTCTCAAGGGGCATCTTATCAGTATTTATAACCAGCTGACAGAAAGGTGTAAAGCAGACAGATTAGGGCAGAGTCAGTTGTGTCTAGTGACAGGAGGAGAGGCAATGGGCACAGACTGAAAAAACTGGAAGCTCAATTTGAACAAAAGAAAGTCTCCCTGCCATGCTTAAGTGGGTCAAACCCTGGAATAGGTTGCTTAGAGAGGCTGTAGACTCTCCATCCTTAAGGATATACAAAACCTGACTGAGCACAGTCCTTGGCAGCCTGCTCAAGCACATATGTTAGACTAGACAGTCTCCAGAGGTGCCTACCAACCTCAGCTGTTCTGCAATTCTGTGATTCTTTGCATCAAAACACAAACAAAACCTGTGAGACAGTCTTCTTGCTCTATTCGGCACTGCCAAAAATCTTAGCTGAAACACTTAATTGGTTTTAGGCACTCCACTTTAGAAAATTTCTGGACTAGTTGAGTCCATCTAGAGAGGAATTAAAGTTTCCAAGGAAATATCAAACCAGTTGGTATCATCACACACAAGGAACAGAAAACACATAGCAACTTTCAAGGACATTAAGGTCTGCTAAAAAAAAAAAAAAAAAAAAAAAAAAAAAAAANAAAGCACAACACTGTTCTATACTTGCATGATAAATATGAAAATAATGCTGTGCATAATGTCAGATTATGTATTAGAAAAAAAAAAAAAAAAAACTTGACTGCAAAGAGAGCAAAGCTCTGGAATGGATTGCCGAGGAGAACACAGGATCTGCCACTGAAAGGCTTTAAGAACAGGTTAAATTATCATGTTAGGAATCCTACTTTAGGACAAAGGGATGGACTAGATTACCTTAACAGGTTACTTCTCACCCTATTTAATTATTCTGCACAGAACTGGACTCACAGTACATAAGAACTTGATACATGTTGGTGGCCAGTTTAGTTTTGTAGTATAAGACTTCTGGTCAGTTTATGGTTTTTTTTTTTTTTTTTTTTTCATTTTGGTCTTAATGACACAGCTGAAATGTGTTTAATGGAATTCAGAACATCTTGGGAGGCAGATGTCAATTGAAATTGCCACCTGTCAGCAAGTAATTACCACTTGTCATTTTTCTTGTTCTCCAAAGGAAAACAAGGCTCCTACTCAATGAAATATGAGAATTTCACTAAATCAGTCTTTCAAGAATACAGTATACGACACTGCTCAAGGGTTGATTTATGGTGGCTTTTAGCCTTTCTTTTCATTTCAACTTCAGTGTTAAATCTCATCCATTAATTTAAAATGTATTTTGAGTTGAAAAACACTGTAACCTATACATTACAGCCGTTTAGTGCAGAGAAACAATGAGGTGTAATGTCAAATGGAGACAGGACCAAGTCAATTCCAGTGCCGCAGTACAAACTCCATTCTTAGTTAAACTAAGGAAGAGACAACTCATGAGAAATAAGATAGTGTGAATGATGGCATTCATATGATTGAGTGTGCTTACCTCGTTCAATATCATCCATAGGAGAAGACGGAAACATTTTTTCTTTTGGTGGAGAATTTTTTACATTGTTTGGAATCTTAGTTGCGTTTCGCATTTGCTGCTGTTGTTGCTCAATACGAGACTGGACCTTACTGCTTCCTTCAGCTCTGGGTCAAGAAGTAAGAGATTTTAAATGATTCCAGAAGACAAGGTGTAAACAGTACCTTATGTTATAAAATAATTTGTCACGCTTTTTCAAACCGCATCACTAGATTTCTAGGTGTATTTTCACACTGCCATATAACTACATATGGATGTATTAAGACTTTTTTTCTTTTTTTAAATACAGTGCCAATGACTTTTTAACCCTATGTCACCTGATTACACCTGGCTACCTGAGTTCTTCTCAATAGTTATGTTAGAAGTGACTTATGTCAACTTGAAAACTTTTCTTTTTTTTTGAGGGGAAAAAAAAAAAAAAACTAAATGACATAACACACACAAAATCAATACAAAGAGACAAAACATCACTATTACTAAAATGTGTTAACTTTTTGTATNAAACTTTTCCTTTTTTTTGAGGGGAAAAAAAAAACTAAACGACATACACACACAAAATCAATACAAAGAGACAAAACATCACTATTACTAAAATATGTCCATTTTTTGTATTTTCTCATGTAGAAGTTAGAAGACAACAGGCAAGCTACTTAGATTTTTTCCTCTAGAAATGCATTAGAAACTAGTTCCTTCGACAGTATGCATTATTTCAGTTTAAAAACCCATTCCTATTTTTTCTACCAGTCAATCAGTATGTTGCGGTGGGGGGACAAAACACCCAGACTTTTCACTGTATGGAGCAATGCTAGGAATAAAAGTGGGTGGAAGTGGAAGTGTATCCCAATTTAGATTCAGCAATAAAATGATTTCCACAAAAAGTAGAGGATAATTCTCTCTCCTGTAATTCACCCACCTTGTTTTTTTCACAGTGATGTTGCTACTAAGTTTCTCTAGGCGACATTCTCCAGTGTCATGGTTGATAATTAAGATACATTCTTTTAGGTAAGGCTTCTTTGAGCCCTTGAAAACAGTCACTGGTGGAGTTGAGCCCTATTAAATCAGAAGAGTCCAATCAGTGTTATTGCAATAGTCTTTTTCTTATAAAGAGAACACAATCCATCACAGTAATGACAAGTCCATTGCAACCGATCATTTCTAACCTTTAAAAATTTGTCATCAGTTAATTCAAATTTTGGTCATGCTAGCCATGACCAAGAGCAGCTGGTGACTAACAGGAACATGATTTCACTTAGCTTAGTTGGAAAATGAATAAATGCTTATTTCCATGCTCCCTGCAAGACTTGTTCACCAAAAGAGGTTTCCGTTACAGTATCAGCAAAGCAGTGAAGGATGGCAGGTAATAAATTTTCCTCTTCCAGTCTTTCCCATTTTAGAACTGCACTACAGCAGTAAATACCAAGGGGAAACTTGCACTGCCAACATCCACATGAAGCTTTTCTATGTACACAGCATGCCAGGGTGATGCTACAGTATATTTCCAATACAGTGAACACTTAAAGTCACAGTACAATTGTTTAATTCTAAGTTTTTAGAGCAATTTTTAAAATATATTTTAAAGATTACACAAGCAGCTCCAAAACAGCTTTATATCTTTCTGTAATCTGTATGTACTTATAAATAATGAAATAAGTCATTTCCTGTTACTCTTCAGTCACTCAACTCACCTCAATATTTGGCAGTGTTATTGTCACCTGTTCACCTTTCCCAACTTCAAGGTCTCCTTCACAGGATGTATCAATAGATGCTGGCTTAAAGTCATCTAAAAAAGAAGCAACTGGATTATCTACAGGCTTTTCTGGAATCTTTTAAGATCTAGCATATTGGGGTTAATATCGCGAAGCAATGAATTCGAAGTCTATTAAAGCATAGTTTCTTTTGATTTTTAAGCTAGCGTACTACCATTCCCCAGATCAGATTGCAAGTCAGTAGAACTCAAAGCCAATATTCAGTCTAAGTGTTAACACCTTTCAGTAAAAAAATAAAAGAGCACTTTTAGGCTTTAAGGGATAAAGACAGAAAACCCTCACATAACTAGCTTCAACATAAAAAAAACAAAGCAAAGTAGCAACGCTTGATAACTCCAGTCCAAACATATGAGGTATAGAAAAGTGACTGAGAATGCAAAGGACAACATGACTAGATCACTCATTTCAGATTACTATAATAGGCGTCAGAAGCCTACCAATACTTCAGTTGCAGAATTTTATTTTGGGTCAAAAAAGGAAATAAAAAAAAAAAAAAAAAAAAAAAAAAAAGAAAATTCCTTTCCTTTCTGCTTTACCTTTTCAGCATTAAAGTATCTCTTACAATAAGTTTTAAATAAAAAAGACGCCCTGTTGCAGCTGGACAGACACAGAGGGTCAGGCCTGCGAAGGGGCCCCACTAGACAGCGCTGTCCTGGGTCGCAGCACGCTCGGCCACACAGCCCGTCACGCCACAAGCTGCTGCTCACAGCCTGCGGCCTCCGTTACAGCTGGGGAGCTTCCCAGTTAAACCATCCTGCTTGCAACCTCCGGCCAGTTGGCACAGATCACGGCTTAGGAAGCCCGGCTCCAACTTATACACGAGCTGCTCGAGTAAAAAAGCCTTTTGAGAGCCAGGTATATACACGCAGCAGAAAAGTTTGGGCTGAGGACACTGCTAACAGCCTCTGCTAAACCAGTGTTGAAAACAAAACCCCGAACAGCATCTTAGAGGGACGAGAATAAAATAGTTGTGGAGTTTTTCATAGGGAACTAGAAAAGATCTTTGCCTTTAAATATAGCCACCAGGTGGTTAAAACTTTAGAAAACAGAGATACTGAGCTCAGTATCCATATGTGGACTTCTAATCTAAATTTTTAACCAACAGATGTCTGCCTCACCACTCATCTGTAACAAAAACTCAGGTGTCAGAAAAATAATTTTGCATTGCCCTTGATAGTGCTGACAGATGTGCCAGTTTCTATGTCTCACTTGTTGGCCTGAAAGAGAGGTTTCAAAATAGGTTTCAGAATAAATCATCAAATTACAAGAGTCAGCAAGAAGTCTTAAGGGTAGGAGGCATCCAAAGAGATTTTTAGTCCTCCCTGAAATAGGGCAAGTTCTAAGTGCCCCCATTTATTTCAGTTCACTCACAGCTTTTGCCCTGTGCCCTCACATGGCTGCAGAGAGGCCACCCAGTGCCCCCCGTTTGCCCATGGGGAGTATTTCCCACCTCCTCGCACTCCAGGAAAGCACACAGCTCGTTCCGTAGGGAACACGCGGGGGCCTGAATCTCGGGAATCACATCTATAAATAGAGAAACACCGAGAGCCAGAGGCGGCGCTCCCAATGGAGCAGGACTATGGCCCTACGAGCATTTCTCCCCGAGCCACCCTGGGAAGCCGTGCACACCCCTCCCTAGGTGGCAATTAGGCTCCCAAGGAGGGTTTTCCGGCTTTGCCCTTAACGCTGCTTTCGGCCTTTGCCGCCGGGATTCCTGCCGGGTGCCTGAGAGCAAGCGCAGGGGGCAGCGCCAGAGCCTCAACCCCGGGCGCCTTCGGCAGACTCGCGCCCCAACGGTCCCAACGGTCCCCCCGAGGCTCACAGCGCACGGTGTGGAAGGCGCAGCGCGGCTGCTTCTCGAAGCTCTCGCCCAGCTTCAGCACCCGCTCCTTGGGGTCGAAGAGCGGCGGGGCCGCCCCGCTCATCGCGGCGCCGCCGCTCGCCTCAGACCATGGCGGGGGCCGGCGCCGCCGCCGCTCCACATCCCCCGGCGCCGCGCCGTGGCCCCGCCCCTGCCCGGGGAGGGGGCGTGGCTACGAGGCGGTCCCGCCCGCCTGCGCTCTCACAGGCCAGCACAGGCGGAGCCCCTCCCCCTCACGGGTTGCGTCACCTGCGGCGCGGGCGCGGATTGGCCTGAGGGGGTGGGGCCTCGCGGCGGCTTCCACTCGTGGGGCGGCGGGCGGCGCAGGTCCGCACGCGGATATGCAAATGTCGCCCGCCCCCCTCAGCAGGGCGCTCTGGTTGGTGGAGAGCGGCCGCGACCACTGGCGCAGAGAGGGCGGGGGGGTTGGAAGCGGATCCCCCTCGTTAGAAGCGACGCTCCCGGTCTCCGCTTCCCCCGTCCCCCCTCTTCGCGCGGCCCTGGTGGGAGCGGCCCCGCGTGGCCGTTATCGCGGGGGGGGAGGGAAGGGGCGACTCTGAGGCGCCCCTGGCGGCCGGGGCGGGCAAGACGGGGCCTGCCGGGGTTCTGGCTGTGCCCCCCGACCCGCGCCCCTTCCCCAGGGGCAGAGCCGCGGCTCGCGGCCGAGCCGGCCCCCTGGAAGTGGTCGGCCAAGGACCCCATGACCACAGGGAACAGTGAGGAAGCGANGAGACGGGGCCTGCTGGGGCCTCCCGGGGTTCTGGCCGTGCCCCCCGACCCACGCCCCTTCCCCAGGGGCAGATCCGCGGCTCGCGGCCGAGCCGGCCGCCTGGAAGTGGTCGGCCAAGGACCCGATGACCACAGGGAACAGTGAGGAAGCGAGAGGGAGCTTGGCAGCCCCGGCCGCGGGCCTCGCTCGGCCTGCTATGGCCGAGGCGGACCCCAGGGTGCTGCTCTTGGCCGCTCAGGTGGCAGAGAGCAGAGATGAGGACGTGCCAGTGTTGCTGCTGAAGCTAAAGGGTAAATGGCAGCTTTTCTAGAATACAGGGATGAGACTGTGAAGCATAGGCAGGTGTTTTTTGTTTTGTTTTGTTTTTCATTCTGCCTCCTTAAATTCCAAAGTTTTATTTGTTGTTTTCCCCATAGTTCTTGCAGGGCTGAAAACTCCATGCGTTTGATGAGGCAGCTTTTCCTGCCAGTTGCACACGGGTGGCGCTTGGTGTGGGAGCAGGAGAAGGTTGAGAGGGGAGGGGATGGGGGGCAGCTCTTCCATCCCTCTCCACTGTCTCCATTTTTGTAAGACCCCTGCTAATGTGGGCAGGGATCTCTCAGATCCAGAGGGGCTGTGAGTGATTGTTGGTAACTAATTTTTAAACCTTTTTGCAGAAAGATGATCACAAGCTCCTGTGTGAGGCCCCTCATCCACCCGTTGGCCTCATGTCTGCTGCCCATGGAAAGAGTGGAAACAAGTTAGGCCCTGTTCTAAATTAGGGTGTAATTATAAGGAGGTTATACATTTTACAGTGGCTTTTCATTGTAGTGTTATTTGGCCTAGGAAATTCATACAGATGGAATACATTCCAGATAATGTATGTTTTACTACTTGAATATATTGAAAAAAATATTGAAATACATTGAATACGTTGAAAAAAATGGAAATTTAAGCTCAATTGTCCTTTCTAATTGTCATACAGTCTAACAAATATTTGCAGCTGTAGGAGTGCCAATAAAATGTTCTACATTATCACTTTGAGAATTACACTGATCTTAGTGTTTGTACACATTTTATCATTTTTACACATTTTTTTTTAAGTCATTCCTTTCCATCAGAATTATATTCTTCTTCTAACCTATTTCCTCCTTTCTTCCCACAGAAATTTTAAATAGTGCTTCCTTGGGATGTAAAGAATCAAAACAAATTAGACAAGAAATACACTACTATGATCTTACGCAGTACTGCACGCTGGTCCTGAGACAAGACTACTCTCGACTGCATGGAGGCTGGGCCACGGCTGCGCAGCTAGCGGAGATACTAAGGTAAGAAAAACTGCCCAGAAGTTTTCTTCGTGTTTCCTTCTGGTCTTTCTTCTTGTTCTTTCTCTTTGCAAGCTGCAGTGCAATGGTTCCCATGCAGAACAAGGCTTGTTGTTCAGGAGAGGCCAGGGTTAAAGTGCAGGGAGCAGTCAGGAGCAGAGGAGTCAGGCATAGCCTGATCGGTCCTGTTTAATTCATTTGCATTGTGTTTCCCTGAGCTGGGCAAATTGGTGAGGATAGATTATGTGTTTGGGTTACTTCCTTTTTGTAAGCAGTACTCATCTATGTCACAATTCTTGCCAATTAATTGATAAGTTTGAATGGCAGTTATTTTAAAAATTATTTAAAATTCATTTGCAAAAATCTTCAGTATGATAACTAACAGCTTGACTTGAGTCAATATATCCATTTAAAATTTAAATATAATAGAGGATACAATTAATGCAGTCCAGATAGCTTGATGTAGTGGTTTAGTAAGATCATAATTTAGTTTAATTCACAGCAAGCAAATAAGACAACAGTAAGCTGAAATCCAATGATCCAATCTCAGTTTTCAATGTCAGGAAACAGAATTAACTTTTAGGTGTTTCCCAAGTTGTGTCTGGTTTTGGGTTAACTGGAGAGCAACACTCTAAGACACAACAAAATTAACCATCTTTTATGTATATCATATCTACAATATGAATTTGTAATTTTAGGAATCTAGCTAAGAGATATGAGATTTATTGCCAGGGCTATTTGATACTTAAATCATCTCTTATAAGCTATTTCAACTTTCAGAGAAAAAATGAAAATTTATTTTAGTTGTAAAAATATCCTTTTGCAACTACACAAGTCTCAGCTTCATGCCTAGACTTCGCTTTCCAAGGGTTTTGGTAAGCAGAGCTTTGCATGTACATATTCACAGCAAGCTAAGAAAGCTCAGATAACACGTCAAAAAACAAAATTCATAAAAGACTATGAAAACTTTTGTTACACTAGTTTCAGTGCAGAGTACAGAGTGAAAAAAGCTGCCTGTTGTGAAACTTGCAGGATCGTTTCTTGTGAACGGTCTTCCAGGAATGACCAAGTAAAATCATAAAACGCAGATCTGAGGGATTGATTTCTAGTGCACGTGTATTTCTCGAGTAGAGGAAAGTTACAGACAAAACCACTGAAATTTTTTTATTAGGCATATTTTGTTGCCTGCTCTGCATCCACTTTATCAGCTTTATATCTACCTTCCTATTTTGCTTTTTTTCCTCCTGATGGCCATCAGAGCCCTAAACTTTCACATGGAACAGACCTGAACAGATCCTATGGAGCTGAAGAGGAAAGTGACTTGTCTATATTTTAAACCAAGGCATGCTGTAATAAGTATTACTTTGTAATACTTTTTGTAGGAAGACACTTGCAGTCTCCAGCCTCCCCCTGATTGCTCTTCCGAGAAAGCCAGCTTGGAGCTAGTCACAGCCGTTAACTGTGGTTCAGTGTTGAATTGTCCCGTTTCAGTCAAGCATTTCTCTTATGATGACATGACTTTCATTCAAAGCTGTTCAAACAGGAGGCTCTGGACTATTCAGGTTGCCTTGTGTGTGTGTTGGGTTTTTTCCTCTTTTTTTTTTTTTCTTTCCCCATTTCAGTCATTGTTGTGTAGGACTAGAGGTGAAAGAAGATCCTGAGGAATTTTACAACAAATTTCTTCCTTCAGCCATAGACAGCCTGTTGTTTTTGGGAAGACGACTGCAAGCACGATTCATCCGAGCAATCAAGGTATTTAAATTTTGGAGCTTTAAAAAAGTAGAGCACCCCTGCAAACTTTCTAAGCTCTTCTATTCTGCAAGTAGGATATTATACTAGGTACACTGTATTATGAAATTTTATTTTCCAGAAATTACATATTTTTCTTATGTCTTGGAGCGTAGAAATTGAAATCTGTCATCTTTGAGCATTCATTCTATTATGTGTGCAAAACTAGTTTATTACCATTCAATTGTTTAGAATGTTTACCTGCTACTTGGAGGTTGTTTTTAAAAAGTGGGCTAGGAGAAACACTAGAAGAAACATGCCTTAAAGGGAGCCGCTCATTCTTTATAGGTTTTGTTGGGTTTTGTTTGGGATACTGCAAATTAGCAGATATGAGCACTTTCTCACAACTTGACCCCTCTTTGCAGAGAAGGAGCATTTTGTCCAACTGAATTTCCTTGTAGGTTTGAAACATTCAAAGTTACAGAATCAACAAAGAAATTTTAGAATAATTTGCATAACCAACCTCACAGATTCTGAAAAACTTTTAAATTTCCTTTTTTTCTTTATTTCCCCTTAATGTCTCCTTTTTTGTCTCGGGGACTTCTTGCATTTAGTCAAAGTTTTTCTACATACATCATCACTTTTCAGAAAAAAAAAAATCACTAAAATGGCATAGTTTGTTATTTCAGTACCTTTGAGGTTCATGTGCGTATAGTGCTTAAGAAGCAAACTTCCTGAATGACATCCCAGGAGACTTAATTCTTACCACAATACATAATTTCCCTCACATTTTCTTTTACGTATTTCAGCCTACATGCTATTTGAGTTATGCTTGTGGGCAGCTCTGGCTTTTAAAATTGATGGTCTCAGGGGTGAGCGGGCACCCAGACTTGATGCTTATTTCATGGAGCTTTGGAAATCCCACTCTACCAGCAGAGATCTGGAGAAAGCCTTTGTGTACAAGCCTTTGAAGTCAAGGGAAGTACAGAAATAGCTACCAGAAACTAATGTATTGCCAAAACACAGAAGAGATGATATTATGCCTTAACTTAGTACTGTTTTTTGTGTATGTCTTTGTCAGAAGGAACCAAATCCAGTGTTAAATCATGATAGATAGTTTGGACTCATAGCTCAAGTGTAGAACCAGCCTCTCCAGTGTTTTATTGGTGGGAGTTCCCTTCATGAGGAAGATGGCTGAGTACCGTATAATAACTTCTGTCAGCAGCTTTGAACTAGCAAAAGACTCTTAGCTGTCCACACATCAAGGCTTTAGGTTTTCAGTGGCCTGTGAATTGCTCTCGGCTTTTGACACTGTGTGTATATGTGTGTTCATGTATTAAAACCTGAATTATTCTTGGTCATCGTATCCTGTCAAGTGTTATCACAAGCAAATGAATATAGAGTCTGTTTCGTACAGTGATCAAGCTTTAGCTTAACAGTGGGTTGACTTTTACTTCCAGAACTCCAACTCGGAACTATGTCGCAAGCCTCACTGTGTCCGTCCTTAGCAACATTTTGCATTTGAACTGCATTTTTGGCTACTCTGCATCATTTAATTTTGTGCTTTAATCTTAAAGTAGTTTATTTCCAATTTTGTGGGTTGAATCTATGATATAGCTTACCTCTCCTGTGCTATCAAGTGGTTTTTTTTTTGTTTGTTTTGGTTTGTTTTTTTTTTTTTTTTTTAGGAGTAAACAAGTTTTCTCCATTCCCATTATGATATTTTTAAGATTGGGTGCTTTTTGTGTACTTTGTTGATTGATCTTTGGGCTGGAAGGATTTACTCTTTTTTGTTTGTTTGTTTGTTTGTTTGTTTGTTTGTTTTTGTCCAAGAAACACTGATTTTCCTGCTACATCAGCTAAAGTGCTCAAAGTAGGCATGTATGCATACATTTATTTACCTTTTTTTTTTGGTTTTGTTCAGGATGAAGAAAAAAAACGGTTTTTGCACTGTTTCCATACAGTAACTGATGCCATCTGCTGGCTGTTCGGAGGGCATATTCAACTAACAGAGTGTGGTAAGAGAAAATTAAACGCATAAAACACCCCCAAATTGGTTTACTCTATCTCTGCAATTGTCAAGAATCAATCTTAAGCCAATTTCCATCCTTTTTTTTTAATTTAATTGGAGTGCTCTTTAGAATAATCCCTTTAAATAGTTCATTATTCAGCAGAAGCAGCAATAGGTAAAATGGTAAAGATCCACTAAAGGGAAGTATTAAGGAGTTTTCCTTTTATTCTTTTGGAGACAAACAATAGAGATATCTTTCTGTAATTCTCTATCTTTAAAATTTGTGGGTTGTTTTTCTGGTAAAATACAATTGATCTCCTTAATCCGTCTCTGTGTATGCGGAAACTTGACCAGAATACATGACAGGCCCTAAAAAGGGGATAGACTTAGCACAGGCTGCTGAGTTTTTTGGGGTTTTTTTTGTTTTTTTTTTTCTTTCCCCTCTGCCAGAGAATTTTATGAATCGAAGACAGTATCACAGTTGACAAATATCTAAAACTTTGGACAAAGTGAGCTGTCAGTTAAACCAACATTATTCACACTGGCTCCTAGATGATAATGAAAAGCAGAATCTGTTCCTAATGTAAAAACTTAAGGATTGTAAGATGCTAACTAAAAGAAAGAAAGACTATAAAATTACTAAATATGTAAACAATGATACAGTTGAATAAAAAAAAAAATCTTACTTTAATGACATAAATGGACACACATTAAATATATCTGCTGTCATAAACTGTTAAGTTTGAAGTGCTTAACTCTTCTGGATATTGTTGCCCCCATGTTAACACTACAATTGTAACAAGGAGCAGAGATAAGAGTGACATAAAGGTTCTAAAGATTTTGTTGCCTTTGCAATGCCAGTGGCTAGTAGACTTCCAAAACCAGAAAAATCAGGACTCAACATGTTTTTAAGACGTTGAAACAGTTTACTTTTCATCTAAGTTTCAGTGTAGAGCAAGTCTATTCTAGGAACGCTGATCTGTGTTTGTTATGGTTTGTGTTCCATAAAACTGCTATAAAAAAAAGATAAAGATCATTACTTCTATGGTTCAGATTGCTTGACTTTTTGTTCATTTTTCTTGTGTTGCAGTCTTGCAAAATGACCATTTTCTACAGTTGCTAATAACAGATGACGTTGAAACAGCAATGATTATGATGTCTGTTTTACACAATATTTTGAAGATCAATAGGTTAGTTGCTTTTATGTTCTTGTTTTATTTTTGAATTTTAAATTTAAAAATCCATTTATAACCATTTTGTAAAATAGAATAATTTGAATATAAAAATTGTGGTAATTTCTACAATCTGTCTTGTAGAAAAGAAAAAAATGCTGTTTTCTTTATCTCGTTGTTGAACTAAGGCAATGGGAATAGTTGTTTGAGTGCTAGTACTGCCTCTGCCCCTGAGTCACTAACAGTCATGAATTAGTTGGTATTAGTGTTTTTCTGATTTTAATTGGAGTTAACATGAAAATATCATCTCCCACATACACACACACACACAACTGTTCACATCCTTCTCTTCCTATTGTGGATCAGATCATTAGTGCAGCTAATTGCTCAGTGTCTGACACTTCTAAGAAGAAGTCAGTGTTGAAAAGCTCATCGTTTTTACCATTTATTTCTCTTTTGGTATCCAGTCCTGCCTTGCTTTGTGTTGATGAGAAGATTCTTCATGCTGTTTTGGATGAAGTTGTTTATAAGCTTTCATCTACCACCAATCCTGTCATAGGAAATGCGGCTACAAAACTGCTACTTTTATTGGCAAAGTTTTCCCAGCAACTTGTTAAGTTACTCACAGCTCGCTACAAAGGTTTGTAAACAAGCATGAGACTAATCTCTCTACTTCTGCTTTGATTCAGTTTAAAAAAATCCAGGGGCATCTCAATTCAGAGCCTTCCAACACAGAGGGAACTTGCAGTTCTGCGAGATCCCTGCCCTGCTCAGCTTTGTTCATTTAATTTAAAGTGCTGTCCCTATTTTTGCTTCCTACTTTTTCTTCTGTATAGGGAGGTATACAAAAGGTTTCCTCTTTTGTCTGAAATGGGAATTCTTCAGGAGTCTATCCAAATATGCAATCTACTTCTTGATGCCCATTCTCCCACAGACTTCCTGGAAAACTCTCAAACTCCAGGATTTCTGTAAGCGAAGAAGACCCGTGTTCTATTTCTGCGCTGTGTCCTTCTGCATGCAGCATAGGATGTGTGTGTTGGGGAAACACAAGTGTTCTTTTTAGCTGCTTTGAGCCAAAAAAGCTATTTTATCTCAGGCACCGGGCTTCATGCTATGCTTTAGAGATAAGACATCAAAGAATTTCAGTTATAAGTAAATACATTTTATTATGAAAAATATGAAAGCAGTACTAATAAAACCTTGCACTTGCATGGTGCATTATATCCTATTAGTAACTTATGGAGACTTACTTATAAGACACTAGAAATATATTGATAATTTAACTGCCAGTAATGTGGATGCATTAGGTAGTGACTTGGGCGTACAAACCTATAACTGTATAACACTGCAGTGATGATTGGAGCACCAGGTATTCATTGATAATGTTCTATGCTGAAATTCAGAAATAACCAATTATATTCAGCTCTAACCTAGTGCTCTTTTACAGAAAGAATCCGATTTTTTTTTGGACTTGGCCAATGTTAGTTTGAAATCTTGGAAAATTTGTCTTATCAGTATTGTATGCTTATTGTTCTCTCTCCCTCTTCTAGGACTGAAATTGCTTTTAAGTAAGCAGTGGACTGGCAAAGGATTTGACAGAGATCTCAGTCAACTTTTGGACCTGCTGTTCTTGGAACAATCAAATAGAAAAGAAGAAATGCAGGTGCTGAATTTTAATGACACTATTGACATTATTTTTTCCTTTTTTTTTTCTTTTCCCTGTCCTCTCTGGAATAGTTACTTTGAGACAATATGTTTTTCAGTTGTTTTAAATTCAAATTTCTAACATTAGTTAATACAACTAATACACATTGTATATTTGTGTTGTGGATTCATCAGTTTACTAGAAAACATTGATCAAGATGATCAGAGGAACTGCCTTTGGATTAAATACAGGGTTCATGATAATAACTTTCTTGTAGGGCCTTACATTTTTGAAACTGTAACAGAAATGCCGCATCCTGATGCATTTGAGAATATGTTATTTTGGCCAACACTGAGGTTTTTCCAAATATACGAGTGGTAATAAAGTGTCTTTATAAGCAGATAAAATATCCTACTAACTGCTTTATTAATTTCAGAGGCAGCATCAAGCAGCTTGTTTAATACAGGCTACATGGAAGGGATTTCAGACGAGGAAAAGACTAAAAAAGCTACCTCAAGCAGTGACTACTTTACAAAGGAGCTTCAGGTAAACAGCATCGTTTTGTAAAAAAAGTATGCAGGAAAACAATCTAGTAAAAAGGTTTAGTTTGGTTTTTCTCAGGTAACAGAGTTGCAGGAAAATCTTAAGAGGTCATTTGACCCAACCTCCTGCTCAAAGCAGGGCCAGCCTCAGAATTCCATCAGGCTGCAGTTTGTCAATATTTGTCTTGTACTGGGGAGCCCCCAAATGGGCAGTTTTCAAGTTGTGCCCTCATGAGTGCTGAGTAAAGGGAAATAATGATTTCCTTTGCCCTGCTGCTTTTGCTTCTGCTAGTGCAGCCCACTCTGCAGCTACATTTGTTTTAGCGGGGACCTGCTACTGGCTCATGTTCAACTTGCCATCCACCGGAACACCAGGTCTTTTTCAGTGGAGCTGCTGCCTATGTAGTCTGTGCCCAACCTGTGCTGATTCATGAGGTTGTTCTGTCCCATGTGCAGGACTTTCTATTTGAGCTTCCTGTGGTTTCTGTTGACCCATTTTCTGTTTGTTGAAGTTTATGTGAGTGTCAGCCCCACCCTCCAGTCTGCGGGAGAGTGACAGCATTGCTAAAATCAGGGTAGATGACATCCACTGCTCCCGGTGGCCTGCAGAGCCTGTTATCTCATCACAGCAGGCAATCCAGGCAAGTGTAGTCTGCCTAGGATACATCTGTGCTGACTGCTCCCATTAGCTTCCTGTTCTCCATGTGCCTGGAAATGCTTTCCCAGAGGACTTACTCTCATCTCCCAGGAAATGAGTTTGGGCTGACCAACAGGTCGTCTGTCTTGAAGATGCCTTTTCTAGTCAGCTGTTATTTTTGAAACACAAAAGTGGTTTAATGTCAATATGAGCTGTTTCACTGCAGATTCTTTTTGCAGAAGCATGCAAACAGTGTGCTTTTCCAGCAGTACCAAACTGACACTCTGACGCCAAAAGCTCCAACTGTCCCTTTCATAGCTGCCAAACTTCTTCATGAAACAACTTACTTGTGTCATGTTTTTTTGTGTTTTCTGTGTTTTTTGTTTGTTTGCCTATTTAAAAAAAGAAGAAAAAAAAATGGAAAACTACATTGCGGGACAGTATAACATTGAATCACGCTAAATAACACTAGGAGATAATGTTGGCAGAACTCATGTTCACAGTTAACTTGTTATAAAATTCCACCATAAATTAAATGTGGAGCTGCCCTGTAGTCAGGGCAGAGTGCTAAAGAAACTAAGGACTGTAGGGCATCGTGACAGTATGCTGCATTAATATTTGAAATCTTAAGTAAGTCTGAGTCACTTCAGTGAGAAATAATATTGTCTGGCTTGCAGCACTACAGAAGGATAAAACTACATAAAAATGTCTTGCCTAATGTAGGATTTCGGCACTAATGTTAGCACGTGTCTGCTAACTTTTTTGAGGCAGTGTGCTTTTTTCACATATGTAAAGGGATCTAAGTAGAGCTCTGACTCTGCAGTAAGTTTTTATTCAACCCTTTATGCAGATGTAAATCACTGTCCTGTCTAAACTAAATCTTACAAATCATTCAGCCAAATCACACTCTATGCTGGTCAAGCTGTTAGAGAGCAGTTATGATTTCACTGAATCATAGAATGCTTAAGGTTGGAAGAAACCTCTAGAGGTCATCTGGTCCAAGCCCCCTGCACACACACGGTCACCTAGAGCACGTGGCACAGGACTACATCCAAGCGGATTTTGAAGATCTTCAGGATCTCCAGGATGATTTGTTGTCTAGATTGGCATTAAAAAGTTATTTGACTATGTAGAAGCAATCTTTACGTTCTGGAAGACTTGGAGGAGGAAACAGTAGGACACGTCACTGCAGGTTTTGTGCTGTGTTGATCATTGATATCCTTATGACTTCTTCCTATTCCACCCAATTCTTTCTTTGGGCTAACATTTCTGCCCCCATCAGGTGTCTAGTGAGTCTGCAAACCAATATTATAGCTCAGAAAACTTGCAGTATGGGTGAGATATAACTTCATAAAATGGAAAGCAAAGGGGGTGAGATTGTCAGCAGTGAACTAGCTGCTTAGATTTCTTGTGTCTCCTTTTCAGTATTGCAAACTTCAGTGCTTGTCTCTTACGTAAGTAGTTCCTGAATCATTAAATTTGGTTTGTGTGATGACTTAAAAAAAAATGAGAAGAATGGAAATATATTAACATTTTTAATGTTGTCTGTTCATGGCCCAGTCAGTCCTGATGTATGGAGTACCGTTTAACGACTGTGAAATGCCAGGAGGGTTGTCCTGTCCAGTTCCTGCCTACAGTTAGACTGTTATGCTGAAAAATAAAACCAGTTTTTGGATCAATGTAAGCACAGCTTTGGAAGAGTTTTCCAGAGAACCTCTGAATTCTTAGCAGTCAGAATTAGCTTCTGGTTTTGGAGCTCTGTGGTGGGGATCTATTTTAAAACAAGTGCGGTTAAATGCTGCTGAGGATGAAACACAAAACCTGGCTCGTGTGGCTGCCATAGAAGTTCTTAAGCTACAAGATAAACACTTCTGAAACTGTGGTTTTAGAAATCTCTGCTCAACGGATTTTGCAGCTTGTTATCTCTCCCTGAAATTCATTCAAGGACTTGCAGGAATTATAGAACTGTTAAAATGTCAATAGTTCTAATTAGTCATGCATATCTCAAAAGGTAAACTGTTTTAAATATATAAATAGAAAATCAGAGGAAGGTCGATCTGTGCCATGAACTGCTGAAGGAAGCTTGAATCTCAGTCTAAGTACGTTTCACTTCTGTTCAGAGGCATTTCCCTGTCACAATGTGCAAACAAACAAACATGGTTTATCATGAAGACGAACAGAGAATGGAAAGAGTATGTATTTTACAGACTGTGCAGGAAATAATTGGTATCAAAGAAACCTTTAAATACTGACACATGCGATTGGTATCTTAACAGATAAACATCTGAACAGTCCATCAAATATTCCTATTGCTTTCACCTAAGGGAGCTTTTAAAGAGTTCCAAGGAAAAGTATTAATAGTTTTATTACAAAAAAAGTCATTGTAAGTTCTGTGACATCATTCTGCTTAGATTAATAGTATAATAGGTTTCTGCTTGGATTAAAAATTCAAAGATTTATAGCTGCAACTTGCTGAATTGTATGGACTGAAAACCTTTAGTTTCCTTAGGACCATTCAAATGTAATCACATATATCATGATCTATGTCTGTAGGTCAATGTGTGGGCGGCTTCAAGTTTGTATTACTGTCATAAAAGGATTATGGTCTATTAAACTGTGGTGGAGGCTGTTCACCACTTAGGGCCACATCTTAGAATCCAGAGCATCTCATTTACAAAACAGCTCCCATTCCATCTTCCTCACTGAGTTACAAAGACTGAGGGAAAACTATGGTTCATGGGGAAAATTACAGCTAGGTTTATACTAATGATGGAAAATATACAGACAGCTCACAGATAACTGTAAGTCTAGAGGTAAATGGCATGTAACATCATCAAAATTACTGGACATTAGTACTAATCTAATGCTTTTTTTTTTTTTTTTTTTTTCCTTCTTCTACCATCCCTTACAGCTGTACTGCATCTGTTTATTCCCCTTTCCTAATGCTTAGGAAGTTCCTTTTATTGTCCTTAGAAAACTGCTAGAGAGCAGAATTTACAGTTACGGGCTCAGCTGGGGTGCTTATATCCTGAGATGGCAAATCAGTCTGTTCTGATAGAAGAGAAGCTGTCAAAACATGCATATGTAGTTCTGCAGTCTGTACAAAAGTATTAGTATGTATTGGGGAAAGCAGGTGAAATGCATGCTGATGCAGCTCATGCTAGCTGAGAGTGCCCCATCCCTACAACTTTATCCTAATTAAAAAGACATCTTTTGATTTGATGCCAAATTGAGCAGCTAGTTCAGAATTTCACATGTTTGTAAATGGTGTGGATAGTGTGTTAGCTTGCTAGTTATCTCTACTTGCTTGGAGAGGTCCTGCTGGAACTTTATGTCAATACCAACAGCTGGGCTGGCAGATGATTCTGTAGTTTTTCTGCTGTACTGCTGGTCCATTCAACATAAAGTGAGATGCTTTTAAAAAGGAGTACAATTTAAGCAAAATTGTTAATTTGTGTTTTGCAGAGCTAAACGAAAGCAGGAGCTGCAGCATGTAAAAAACCAGAAAGAAGACGAGGCTCTAAAACAGGAAATGCAACTGCAGAGACAGAGGGCCATGAGAAACTTCCATGAACGACAGCTGGCCTTACTGGAGATAATCCATGCCAGTATGATTTATGTTAAACTATATCAGAAGTTAAATTGTCTATGTTTCCTTAAGAACTTTTCCCTCAAATATATTTCCTAATCTTATGTGTTTGCTTGCACTATGGTCTTCCTGTTTCTTCAGCCTGGGTTATCTGATGGAGAACATGCTGATCTTCAAGGGATCAGTAACTGTGCCAAAGATATGGCATGAGATCTGCTGCCTTCAAAAATGGCACAGGGGAAAGGGACACTCAGTTTTCCTGTGCTTGCAATGCTCCACTGTGGCTCCAGTTCCTCTCCAATAAATGGCCCACAACTAGTTCCTTGCCTTTGATTTAGAATGAAGAGGGATTTTTAGCTCCTAGCACCCAACCTTTCTGGTAGGGACTAGTATAAGGATTCAAGATATAAATAGTTAAGAGATCGGAGTCCACTCTTATAACTGAATTTTTGTCATGTTCTTAGGTCAGATGGATAAGCACATTCAGGAAATGGAGGGAAAATCAGCATTAACTATCCAGAGATTCTGGCGAGGGTATAGAGCGAGAAGATATTTTCACCAACAGAAGCAATCTCTTAAGGAACATAAAGCAGCTGTCACCATTCAGAGAGCAGTGAGTATATAAATTTTGTTCTGGCAGTAGATAGAACTGAGTGAATTATTACAGTGTTTCCAAAAAGCACAGATTGCTTACTTTGCTTAATGGCAATTTAGGAATAATTTTTGCATAAAAATTGTTCAGAAGGTAGACTAAGAGCCCCAAGTTTCTTAACATTAGTCGCAAAGTATCATACAATCTTGTAACTAAAATATAAAAGCTTCCAGTATGAAGCCAAAGGCTAGATTTTTTACACGCCTCAGGTAAACTAGTAATTTATTACTGTGAGGGTCATTGAGCGCTGGAACACTTTGCTCAGAGAGATTGTGAAGGTTCTTCTATCCTTAGAGATATTTAAAGTAATTTAAAAAGAAAAGGACAGGAGTGACATGGCCTAGCAGTAGCAGATCCTGCTTGAGCAGGAACATTGAACTAGACATCTCCAGAGGTCCCTTTCACTCTCAGCTCCTCTGTAGTTCTGTGACTACTGGTATTTTAGCTCATTATTTAGTATTTTTGCAGACTATCATGTCTTGCCTCCTCTGCATTATAGATTAAGTTCTGCTTTAGCAGATGCAGTGCTAGGATTTTTTTCTGTAACTGACTGATTACAAACAAAATGAGAAAACAAAATTCCTTATGGTGATTATCATATTTGTTCTTTTTAAAGGCTTGTAAATTCATAGAAAAACGAAGGAAAAAAAGAGCGCTCTCTCCTTGGAAAGACATCAAAGGACCAACTGATGAGCAGAGAGTAGCTTTAAAGCAGAAGGTGGATGACTACATCAAATTGCATCCGGTCTGTTTCTTAGACATTTCATTATTCCTATTATTCATGCAACATAACACACTGCAGGGATGAAATATATTCAGCTTCATAAATTCTGATCAAGATAATCTATTTGAGGTATGCATATATTAATCTTGCTTGTTCCAGAGCAAGGTACTAGGATCCTGGGGATTGTAACCATTAATCTAAGGAAACTGGTGAAAGCAAACTGTAATTGGAAAATTATATATACTTGATGATTGATAGCTTTGGAGGGAGCTCCACAGGGGACAAATGATTAAGTTAACAATTAAGAACAACATTTGCATTTCTTGTTTAGATATTTACCCACAAAAGATTTAAAATAACTAATTCTTAATGGTGAAGAACTGTTACTTTTCTCCAGGCTTCCCAAATGTCAGAAGAAATGAGTAAAGAATTACATGTGCAGGCCCAGGAAAAGCTGGCACAGTTCCTGCTGAGGAGCAGTCTGGATCGGAGAGCAGCGCAGCGGAGAGAGACGTTACTTGCTCAGGTCAACACTGATGTGGAGCTGCTAATGAGTATGTGATTACTCTAGAGTCATAGTTTTGATTACACTTACCATTTGGATTTAACTGGTTAGCGGGAAAATTACAGGATCGCACTGTGAACACTGCAAAATCTTATTTCAAAACTGAAAGGTTTTTCTTCCTTTGCCATATGCCATTTCTTGAGATACAAATCTCTTTGTTAGAGATTACTCATTCGTTGCTATAGGTAGAGTGTGTGTGTGTGTGTGTGTATATATATTTGCTTCTCAAGTTATATTTCGTTCTTCTGTTGGAAGCATCTCTCTGATGTGTTTGCAACAAAAGCAGCGATCCTGTAAAAGGAATTAAAGTCTCAAAGGAGATGATCTTACACAACCCCTTGCACTATATTTCTTTTATCTTATTCTCTTTCCTTGTTTTGTAAGTAAACGGTTGATGTATTCTGACCTCCTCCGGTTGAAGAGGAAAATCTGAGCTATGCAATCTGAGTCAAGTCTTCATTTTCACTGATCTGGCTGTATTTGTAAAAGAATTCACTGTTGTACCACCTTAATTTCAGACAAGCAGCCTGCAGTGAAAAAGCAGAATAGCAAACTGCAGCCACCAGAGAGCACCCAAGCAGGACAAAATTCAGCAAGTTACTGAATTCCCTTGCTCAGTTTTGTGACACGCTGCATCGCTGCAGCCCATCGCTCCCTGAGCAGACGGAGCAGCGACACGACCTCCCAGGGCGGTGGAGCCCCAAGTAGGGCCAATGCAGAGACGCTGCGCCAGGAAACACTACAGTGATGTCACCCTGCACCAAGAGTGACTAACGGCGGCTCCTCTGCTTCTGGATCATAGCCTTACAAGCAATCTATTTTGGTGATTGCCGGTGCTGCCCACAAACAAGGCAGTCCTGCTTGCCTCCTCCTCCTGCCTTCCTGCTTTTTTATTTTTCTTAGCCTTAATGGGATGGCTTCTCCTACCTGCTTTAGCATGTATCTATAATACACTAATGCTAGCACAGGAAAAGCAGTGACCTAGGACAGTGGGGGGTAGGGCTGCTTCTTGTTTTATAATATTCATAAGCTTCAGCATAAGAAACAAAATATTAAAAACTTTTCTCCTTGTTGTTACAGATGCTCCAGGGCTAGCAGAGAGCACAGAAAAAGATCTTGGCATCTTTATGAGCCGATCAGTCCCTGTAGCTGCCAAGGCCAAGCAGTCCCACACCACTATGCTGAAATACACCCGCTGGCCATGGTGGAGGAAGCTTGGAGATGAATTTGTGGAGGGTGATGTCATTCCTGATGAAGATCTGACTGCAGAACTGGGAACTCTATTTATTGGTGGAAGGAAATCCTTTTAGGAAACAAGTCGGAGGACCTGTTACATGCTCACCCAGACTCGCTGCTTACACTGTGCATTCAGTTGCACGTGTTTTTAAGGAAGGAAAACACTTGAATGCTAAGACAAAGCACTGAAGAAGACCAAAGGTTTATTTCTGTGTGCTCTATTGATCTTATTAAGAATCTCTTCTGTAACCTACTACCTGCCTTCCTGTGCAACTACAGTAAATCCTTATCCACTGTGCACTAGATTTAAGTATTGTAGTTGTAAATTAAGATATCCCAGAAATTGTATCATTCTAAGTGTATAATCTTTGACTTTTTATTTACTATTCATACCTGGAGTCATCACCAAAGAATCACACCACTATAAAAGGGTGGGCTGTTATAGGAAAACATTTTAAGTGATGTGCTCTGAGATAACACTGCGTTCACAGAACAAACCAAGACATAAAAAGGAATAAAGCAAGCCCCGGCCAGTCTGGATGCTTACAGAGCACTGCACTGCAGCTAACTGCAGTCAAGCATGGGCACAACTTGGCCTTAAGAATCTCTACCAGCCTCTTGATTAAAAACAAATGAAAAACTGTTTAAAAATACTGCTAGAAGAAGGCAAAAGGCAACTGTGATCTCTTTGGGCTATGCAGCAATGAGGGGGAAGCAGGAGCTGCTTTATTTATTTATAAAATGAATAAATAAATACCCGAGACCAACAGTCACTGACCGAGATCGGATTCCCAGGATGTTAGAGCTGCTGGAAGCCTGTTCAGATGCTTAGAGAGCAATTTGGCTTTTGATTGGGCCCCTTCACACTGTTAAAGAGCACTTAATGTTTTAAAAGGGGAAAAAATGCTCTTTTTAAAGAAAAAAAAAATCCCAGCCCTGCTTTTGTGTGGACAAAAGTCCTGTTCAGTTTAAGGAAGCAGAATCACATAATTCTCACAAGTCAAAAGAGGACAAAAAAGAAAGGTAGTCTTGGATTTATATGTTTTTTTTAAGAGAATGCACTTTTTTTCCACAACCAGTACAGAGCATTATAATATAGATGCAACCCAAATCTTACACGGGACCACCTTGATCATCGGCTTAGTCTTCCTGACACATGCAGGCACTGTGGAATCCAGCCAGTTCTCCAGCACAGAGCTTCCACTGGTACTATGACCCAGTAGAAGGGCCAAAGGCTGCTGCTTGTATAGCTGTGCAAGGAGAACTCAAGGCCATAGCTAGTGGTGGAGGTGCCTGTACTACTAATAAAGATATTTATTAGGTGAGAGGCCCCAGGAGTCTTGGGCGTTAGATCTTGCCTCACTGCAGAGGAAATAAAAAATGCAGTGATTCCTGCCAATTGTATGTGGGCAGCAGTGCTAGCTCAGTGTTTGTTTTTCATCCTCTTTTAAAGGTTTTGAGATTTAATTTTAGCAGAGATGAATGGAAAACAAATAAATAGGGATAGTGGGCAGAAGCCCAAGGCCATTCAGATGCAGTCAATACATTAAATTTAATAACTGGACAGCTGCCAAGAGGAGCAGCCATGGTCTGGGTTAAATTTTGTAATGGGAGCTGTGATTTGGAAGGCACTGACCTGGCTCTGGGTCCCATTCTTGGGACAACTAAGTGGTGGAACAATCCATTAAGCATTTGCCAGTGCATTTGCACATTTGTTGAATTACGTGTTGCTCAGCATAGAGCTGCTATTAGTTTTTGGCCATAATAAGGCAGCCCTACAGTCGCCAGCATGGGGGAAATTGCTGCACACTCCGTCAGCTGCAGTCGCAGCCGTCGGGGAGCTCTAGCGCTGTAAGACACCCAGTGTCCTGGGGTGAACTGCAGCAAACCAGCTGTTTCCTCCCAAACACGAGTGCTCTGCACCACATCGTGTGCCCCCTGCTCTGCAGCTGCTGACCACAGGATGTGGGGAGAGCAGCCTGTGCTGCATGCTTCCCTGCTTCTTCCTAATCACCCTCATTATTACTGCTCTTTAGCACAGAGGGATGTCTGCAAAGATGCTTTTTTAAATGTATTTTTTGCAAAGAGATGAGCCCCCGACAGCCAATGTTAAATACCAAGTGAATTACAGAGGTGTCTTACCAAACATTTATTGCACTCAGTATTGCTCTGCCACTCACTACAGTTGGAGTAGATAATGAAATCCCCCTTTGGAATATGCAATTTTCTACTTTTTTTTTTTTTTTTTTTTAGGGCAAACAGAGCCTGATGGAAGGTACTGCCGTGCTGGAGGAATTCTAAGTTGCAGGTTATTTATCTGCAGTTCAGATAAATGCAATTGAGTGCATTATGCAGAGCTGGAAGGAGCTGTCAGATGCCAGTCTCTGGGCAGCTTTGGACCAGCCGCCTAGATGTAGAGATCACTGAGCGCCATGTCCCCTTCCTTCTCCTCACATCCTGCTGAGGCTCCATCTGAGGTGAGACGGACAGGGATGAGGCTGGAGCAGCCACAGCAGCTGCATTCAGGTCATTCATTAAATATTGACGCTGCCTAAGCTGGCCTGTGGGGGCGATTTCGCTGAATTGCAGGTTTCTGTTGCCGTGATAAATTGGACCAATTTGTCATGTGGTTTGGTTTCTTCCCTCCCTTAAGTAAAGCTATGCAGGACTGTTATTGCTACACCTTCAACAGTAACAAAAAATCTGAAAACCAAAATCTTCCCATGGATAAAGAATCCTCTCATGGATGAAGAAGGGACAATGACTGCTGCCCTTTTGCAGGTGCCACCAGAGTCATGAAGCAGGAAGATGGCAGCACATGGATCCAAAAAAATCATAGCCCTTTCAGAGCAGGAGGCAAAGCAGTGTTAACTTCCGCAGTATCTGTTTACACAAACAGATTGTTCTTTTTCCCAGCTTTAGCGGTAATTGGACTTTGTGAACAATGGGATACTCATCCCCAGCAGAGATGCAGGCACGAGCCTGAGGCTGTCAAGTCCAAGAGGGTCTCCTGGCCTTTCAGATGAGCTGGAACTATAGCAACGAACTCAGGGAAGCAAGAAACCTGGACACTTGCTATTTCACCTCTCAACTCTCCAAATATCGTGTACATTAAGCACAAGGGAAAATGAAGGCTCTTCGCAAGTAGCGGAATCGGGGCTGTTTATAAAATAGTATGTGTAAGAAAAGGCAGTAACAGCTGGTAAATAAGGAGGCAGGTCTTTGCATGGGGAGCTGTAAAGATCATTGTGATAGGTCTCCAAGTTCTCCTCACTACTGTTCATACTGGCACATTAACACCGAATCACCCTCCAGGCATCCTTGACTACACTGAAAAACTCTTATTAAGAGATTGCTTAGCAAGTGATCAATACGCAGGCCCAGGTTCACCAAGGAGACCAAAGGACAGGTGCCTGCCATGTCCCCTCCCCGAATGCAGGTTGGCTCCCTGCTTAGCGGTAGGTGACAACCGCGGTCGAGACCCTGCGACTCTGGCAATCTTTTCCCGGCTGTGCCAGAGAATTCCTCTGTGACCTTGAGCAAATGCTTTCCCTGCCTCAGTCTTTTCCTCTTTGAAAAGCAGCTAAGTGAGGTTTCGTGTGTTGCTATTTGTTATTTGTTTTAAGAGTCTTCAGCGGAGGATGCTGTATGAGCGCAATGTTACTGAAATCCCTTTACATTAAGTTGAAAAGAGAGTCTGACAGGTCTAAAACAGAAAGACATTCGTATAATCAAATGTTGAACACACAGAAAGAGCTCCAGGCTCCCACGCTATTTCTCTCTGCAATATTTAGTTCTGCTTTTTCTGATTACATTAAAGAGAAACGATTTTCTTTACCCGTGCTAGATCACTTACTAAAACCCATAAAAATGAGAAATTCCAGTCAGGGAGCTTCACTGAACACGTGGTACCAGCTAATACAGAACCTGCCTGCCCAGAGCAAGGTGGGCATACGCATATAGAAGACAGACAAGAAGCCACAGCTCCATCTGCTATTACACACCAAAGCCAGTGAACTGCAACACTTAATCCCAGAAACATCAGAGCAATCATTAAGTCTGCCAGGTTCTTACTGTTTAAAAGGGAAAGGAGTTTGGTCTTGCAATGTTATCCCTCAAATTAATGATGAATTAAAATAAATGCAAAGGCAGAGTGCAATGCAGTGCTCAGAGCAAGAGCTCTGTGCTCTTGAAAAGGGTAAAATGTGGCAGGTGTTTCCATCCCCTTGTCTTTATTTGAGCAGCTCCACTACTTGTCATATGTAAAAAGACTGAACATTTTACAAGTTGATACAGCAAGATAATCATCAAAATTACTCTTGCAAAGGCACACTCGTGTAGTATTAAAGACAAAAGAACGTGCAACCTGTCATCAGATCTTATTAAGGACTTCCAACGCGCCTGAAACAATAATGATACCTATGAAAAAACCTATTGGATACGTAAAATGGAGGATCCCAAGAAAAGCGAGAGGGAACCAAAAACTAACCGAAAAACGCTCCGCCGCGGCCGAGACCCCTCCCCCGCCCCGCCCCGCGGCCGTTGCGCGGCGGCCGTTACCCGCGAGCCGCCCGCCGTTGCCGTGGCGACGGGCTAAGCCGGGGCCTGGCTGCNTGCCTCCGCGCCGCGCAACGGCCGCGGGGGCCATGAGCGACGCAGGCGACGGGCGACGCGGCCCCCAGCGCGGAGGCTCCGCAGGTAACGGCGCGGCGGGAGGCGCCTCGCGTTGCACCTTGCGGCCGCGGAGCTGCAACAAAGGCAAATGGCTGCGCAGCGGCGGCTCAGCCTGCCGACCGCCTCCCCTCCCCGCCGCGGCGGGAGCAGGTGCTGCTTTTTGTTTATTAGTAAAACGTAAAATGTTTTGGTTTCGGCGCAAACATTTTACGTTTTAATAATAAAAAGTGAAGCGGTCACTTCAGCCCCTGGCGCGGGGACCGCTGCGCGAGGGGATGAGGGAGTTGCGCGGCCGAGCCCCCCTCACACCTCGGCCGGCTAACGGCCCTAACGGTCGTAACGGCGCTTGGCGAGCTGCCCCCGCGGCGCTGCGCAGCGCTGCGGCGCCCGCCCGGCGCTTCCCTTTCCCGTTCCTTTTCCTTTTCCTCCCCGCGGGCGGTATTGAGCAGCCTCGGAGGCAACTTTAAGGGCAGACGCGTTTGCGAGGTCGAGTGCCTTCCGCGGGTGCCGCTTTTGTCCTGAGTGAGCTGGGATGCTGTGTGCGTGAACAGCCCAAAATCGTGGAGCGAGGGGACCGAGCACCCCAGCATGATGCGAAGACGTCACCCCTCGACCAGCTTCCTTGGCGTGAGTCACTTACCCGGGTCTCAGCTCTGGACTGTGTTTCTCCCCAGTGCGCAGTCAGGTTTGCTGGTAGGGGCATGGGGTTGGGTGCACAGAGGTGGACGTGTCTCTGAGAACAGCGCAGCGCACAACAGGATTCCCTGGGGCTTCTCTGAGCTTCCACCATTTTTCTTCACATTGCAGCAAATCGCTGTTGGTCGCTGTGCTTTGGGACTTCCTGTGTTTCCTAGCTCATTGTGCCTCAGGAAGGCTCTGTGATCAGCAGCACTCGCACTGCTTGGTGTTACCGTAAGGGCTGAGGGACAGGTAACAGCAGCTTCCATTCGCAGCTTCCCAAGGGCTTCACACCTCAGTTGTTAGGAATTGGAGCCCTGCTCTGGCTGGGGAGGTTTCTCTGATCCCATTTTATGGATGGAAAAGCAGATCAGAGCCTTGAAAAACTTTGAGACAAATCCAGAACTACAACTGGGATTGCACAGATCCTAAATTCTGTGTTTAAGGTACTCCTATACCAACACTGTGTCTTAAATTCACTAGCTGCTCCAGTAGCATCTTTGGGCACTGACAGACATTGATGCATTGGGATTTTTCAGGTACTATTGCTCATGTCCAAACCTGTGTGTTTTTTAGTGCTAGACTGTTGAATTGCTGATTAAAAAAGGACTGTGATTATTATTTGGTTTGTGCTGAGACTATATCCACTTAGTTATGGTCCAGACAAGGGCTGGGTTGTGTTTGAGATTACTAAAACAAGATTACTAAGGAGTACGTGATGTTGCAATGATGTCGTATGCTTTCTAGTAGTCACTGAAGGAAGGGAAGACAGATTTGATGTGATTACATCTTTTCTGTGTTTAACATCTACCAGGTGCTTGGAGAGTCCTGGCCAAGCTGCTATCATCTTGCAAGGTATTTTTGGAGAGTCTTCTTTCTTAAGATCTAATTTCATAGACATCCAAGTTACACTCTAACCAAAAAATAAACACCTCACTGCTGCAGTTGCAAGAAGCATCATTTATAACTAGCAGACAAGATGTAAAGAGGTTGGAGTCACTAATATCCTCCCAAGTTATTTTCTCTCCAGAATTTCAGAGGGACAGTTGTTGTTGAGGAGGGCAAGCATAGCTCCAGGGTCTCCATTGCTGGGCATCAGCCAATTACTGTCATATCAGATTAGCTCCTTGGCACATGAACACTCATTTATGCTAATGCACATGCAGCATGACTGTTCCATAATATTGATAGAATTATTGCATTTACAGCCCTATAACAGGACTAGTTGAAAGGGAGGTTCTGGTAACAGCAATGAACTGTCAAGGTGATTTCTGCTGCTGAAACAGGCCAGTTTCAAACCATGAAAGAGAATGAACTATTCAAAGATCCAGTCCACTATTTATTTAACATTGATGCAGTTACCTCTTAGCAAAAAATCCTGATACCGCAGAAGAAACAGAAAAAACCTTCTGCAGGCAGCTGGTACTTGGGACCAGCATTAGAACTTGTCCAGCTTGTGCTGCTGTGTACAAGCACATTCTCCTTGTCAAAAGCACTGTAACCTCAGCAGTCGTGGGTTCTTGAGACAGTGAGGTCTAACAGGCAGGATGGTAAAACTGCCCACAACTCAGTGATTTCAGTGCTCGCATGTCATTCAGAGGATACACCCTCTGTCCTGGGCAGAAGTTGAGCATCCCTGGCCAGATTCCCCTCATTCCCTGCTTCAGAGTTAGCTCAGCTTCCAGCTGCCTTGCAGCTCACAGCCACTACCTGGCAGCCATAGGAGCAGCGGTAGCTCCGAGTGCTGGGAAGATGGACAGGGCTGGCAGCATCAGGAATATTGGGAAGGAAAGAAGATAAGACTGAGCACATACATGACAAGGAGGGGGAAATGGAGCAACAGGTAACACAGCAAGGCCCTGTTCTGGGTGGGCATGCAGAGGACGAATCACAACTGAAATAGAAAGGGGAAGGAGTGAGGGAGCTCTGCAGCTTGCAGGAACAGAGTCAGGGATTCTCCTCTGCTGCCAGGTCTGCTTGCATTACTGTTCACAGCATGACAGCCTATCAGCTGGAATTTACAGCTGTTCAGCCAGCCCCAGGTCGCTGCAAGCATTTATTATTTTCAAAATGCCCTGCTGGAAGTTACAGCAGCAAAGGGTGAGTAGCTCTGGGGACTGCCTAGGAGAGCTGGAATCAGTAGCCATGTCAGCAACACCAGCCCTACTCAGGGAGGCTCCCAGGACTGCCTGTGTTACCACAGCGGAGACCAGCATCACTTATGCAAGAAGCAGGGATTTGCTGCTCAAGGGCAGTGAAAAAATATGTGATTTCAGGAACTAGTTATAGAAAGACCTTCAGGCTGAGGTAATGAAAATGCTGGAGAATTAGCCAGTTCCCATATTCATGATCTGACAGACTGCAGTCCCTTTGGCAGGTCTTCATTAAATACACTGGGGGGCAGAGGAGTTTTCTGGCTTTGCTAACAGCTGCTTCAAGGTGAAGCACAAGGGGAAACAATTTCCTCCACTGTCTCCTATTATTAGTTCCAGCTATGGAACAGTTCAGGGTCTGCAACAATTCAGGAGTTTGTGCAGACTTTGTAGATGCTGGATTTAAGGCAGTTGCTTAGAAGAGTAAGGATGTCTAGTAACAACCTAATCTAGGAATAAACAGCACCTGTTCCTAGGACTTGCTTCTGGGAAAGAGCTAAAGAGGATTTTGAAATCTTCCTGTCTTCCACTCTAGTCAGATGATCAAGCAGCAGCAGCTAATATTTTCCTAGAAATTTTTGTATTTTGCAATATTTTTCATCTAGAGAGAGCATCTGCACCTCTATTTCCCCTACAGCTGAAGTACTTTTAAAGACAGACATAAGCAAAAATAATTTTTTTCCTTTGAAATACAAAGCTCCTGCTGATGCTTCCAGGAGTTCACATGTGCAGTTCCTCAGCAGAGCTTGCGGAGCAGCCAGACATTGCGCTGTCTGTAGGCAGGTTGACTGCTAGGGCTGTCCCAGTCTGACATCACAGCTCATCCCACAGCTTCCCTGGGGTCTGGGAGCAGCACTGGCATTCCTGTCAAGACACATTTGTTTGTATCAGAGCAGCCCAGCTGCTTCTGCAGGCCTATTGAGGAAGCTATATGGTTACTGGAAAGGCAGCAGTGGTTTTGACCACAAGAAAATGATTTGCAAGACTGCCTGAGCATGGCAAGGTTCCAGCTCCAAGAAGGGAGTTAAGGATCCTCTGACAGTGAGGGAAGAATCCTTCATTCAGAGCTAGTATAGAACTCATACATGTCAGTTGCTAGTCTGGCTGACACATTTGTCTGCTGACTTTGTAGCTTATCTCAAGGACAGCTTTCCTACCATCCCCTCCAGTCACATCTTTATCCTTCTTGAGGATCTTTGCATTTCAGGCATCCCACTCAAGACACCCACCCTGCAAAGAAGCCCAGAGCAAAGCAGCAGCTGCAAGTGTGAGTGGAGCAGAGTTAGGACCAGCTACAGGCAGTACTAGATTAAAGCAGAGTCCAATGGACTAACAGAGCATCAATGCCTAAGTATATTGGTCTGCCATATGTTGAGGTGCCGTCACTCATGGTGTTGTAACTCCTTTGCAAGCCCTTTTTCTCCCTTCCCAGCTCATAGCTATGGAAATTAAAAGGTGAGGGACAAGTATAAAAAAAGTTTTAATCTATATTACTAGATTGAAGCTCACAGTCACTGTTAAATCATGTTCATATTTACCCTAGGACTCAGTCCCACTGCTTCTCTTATAGGATCAGTAGTTTCATGACTCATTCTAACTCTGGGAGTTTAACAGGCAGACATGAGTGGGGGGTAGCTAGGGTAGGAAGGAGTCAGTCTTGAACTCACCCACGTTCTGTCAGGTGAAGGATATCCAAGAGCGCTCTCTCAGGGAAGGGATGGCCGATGCTTACCTCCTTTGCACTGTTTAGTGTAGTCTGGATTTTCTAATAGTCAATTTCAGACCCCTGGAGGAAGAAACCCTCTCTTCTACCACATTAAGAGCAGTGCTTTCACTTGCATCTCACCTCATGTAAAGACAGTAGCGGATTAAGATAGTCTTTCCTGAGTAATGCCACATTCAAAACAAAACTTGCAACTATACGTCAAACTAACACTACCATAAAGAGTAGGTCCTTTGAGAATGTCTAAGCATGATACAAATCAACTCAGTGTGGTAATGGCAGAAACAAATTACACATATTAAACAGTACATCATTAATAATAATGTTCCCATCCTACCACACGCAGAGAAACAAACACACTTCCTTTCTTGGAGTCTATTAAAGCACTGCTTCCTCTTACCCAAAGATTTCTTTTGTTTTCTTCACCTCTCCTTCCCACACTAATCGCTCAAATCTTATACCCAAGGTGAATGTACCTGCCAAATGAGCACACCTGCTTGCATGACACAGCAGAAGCTCACACTGCTCCTCCTCTGCTAAAAAGGTGCCCTAGCAGAAGAATCCTGACTGACTGTACTGAAAGACACCCTGCTATGTTTTGATAGAAGGCAGAGAAATGAGGGAGGTTTGCTCTGAGACAGGCACTTAAGTCACAAATTTCCAGAGGTTTTCTGCAGCCCCTACTGAAATGTTTTGAAAGATGCAGGCACTTATTCATCATGAAATGATGTAAGGTATTTTGTGATGATATGACTGTGAATATGTTAAACTCTTAAGAATTAGACAGTATGCCGTTAATTGATAAATCTGCATGTGTTACAGAGGCAGATGTTAGTAGAGTGATTTAACTTTTGAAAGGGAAACTGAGGCAGAGCCAAGCCCAGATGTCCATTGTTCCAGGCTGCAGACAAGGCCAAGCTATTTAGAAATACAGCTCAGCCTCCGGTTCCGCTTACAGAACCAGATTTCCTCCCTTTGTAAAACAGCAGTAACAATTTACATTGCATTATCTCTGTAGAAAATCATACTTGTTGTGTTGTAAAAATGTCGGTGTATAAAAAAATCAGCAATAAAGTACATATGCAGACTGGAGTTGCAATACACAGCATTTAGCAGCTGTATAATCCCAGACTTCAGCAGGATTTCCATAGATGGAAGTGCAGGCTACAGGAGATAGAGGTTCATTATAAGCTTGAAGCCTGGACAAGAATACTCAGTGTCCATCTGACCTTTTGCTAGATGCGAGCCATAGGATTTCCCAAAAAATTATTCTGTCCAAAGCCTCTATTCCTTAAGACTCAGGAAAGTGGGATTTTTGTAAAATGGAAAAGAGGGTATAGCAGGGGTGGCTGTGCTGAAAAGTGGGGAGAAGGACAGCAGGGCTCAGAGAGCTGGATGAAGCAGTGAAGAGGTAGAAGCCAGCAAGGACTGATGAACTGCGCTTTTGCTTATTTGGCTTGGGAAGGCCAGCAGACCCCACAGTTCATGAGTCATTGGAGCCCTGGAGCTCTGTGCCCAGAGTTTCTGAGATTCAACCCCGCCAAGCACAAAAGCAGCAGGCAGCTCTGTAGGGCAAAGAACAAGGAGCAGAATGACTCACTCCTGGCCTTCCCTCTTCTTCTACTCACTTTGCAGTTCTTGCTGCTGCTTGCAGCTGGCATCTGGAAAAAGCAATGCCCTTGTACACTGCTTTTGGCTTCAGGAAAGTTTTTCCAGTGTTGAAGTTGGCTTGTGGATTTTAATTACTCTCCACTGTGATAATGAGAGTCTGTGGAATTGTACTGATTTTATTTCCTTTTAATTTGTTATGATGCTCTGGATGCGGATGAACTTTCCCAGCTCAATATATATTATTGATTCATCTTGCCTCATGATGTGATAAATGGCTCTGAGCTGGCAGGTTTCACTGAAGCTTCCCTTGATAATTCTGTACCTCAGGCCTTGTCCTTCTTGCTCCAACAGTGGCTCACATCAGGTATTGTTGCTCCCTTCCATTTGGGTGGTTATTTACAGTAGCATACAGGCTTGAGAAGAAAATTAGGCTTACAGTGATGTTTCTTGATATGCAGTAGTCCAGGTCTGCCAGCTTGCTTGGTTTGATGCTGTGTGTAAAGATGGCTCTGTGGTCATTGGCTGGAGACAAACCTGCTTTCTTGCACCTTTATACAAGGATGGTCCTCACTGAGGGGAATCCTCTTGCAAGGGGGCAGGAAGTTGCAAGTCATGAGTGTCTTCTAGGAAATCCCTCTTCACTCCAATGCCTCAGCATGGACTGCAGCAGGAAACCCAGTATGCCAGGACCTATCCATTTGAAGCTGCCCTTTCAGCCATGCTAATACCCTTCCAGTTCAAAATATTCCCTAAAGGAAACTGCTCCTTTAGCTCCATGTGTCATTAGAGCATGAGACAAGTGTGTCCCTCAGCAGGTCCAGAGGGACACAGACTGCACTGCATAAGTGAGGCAAGTGTCACATCATAGGCTATCAGATATCCAGGTGCAGTCACTGCTGCTGCTGAGCAGCCCTGCAGCTTTATAGTTATTAGCCAGTTGCTGTTACCTGGGCCTTGGAGACATTTCCCAAGGAAGAGACTGAAGTGAGACCACAGGAGCTTTGCTGCAATTCACAGAGGGTCTGAACAGCACTTTTAAACATAAGAAATTAGTTGTTCCTCCTCTTGTCAAAAAGTAAAAAATATATCTGTCTGTTCCTTGAGTGACTCTAATGCACAGAACACATAAACAGTCTGCACAGCACTGGGCAAGCAGAGGTAAAAGGAGGTAACAGCTGAATATGTTTGGCTTGTCACACAGCTGACTTTAGGCTCAAAATCCCATATCCAATTAAAGCAGCCAGGCAGTTCACATTAAAACAGCTGGGCCTGGGATTCATCCAGTTCATGTCAACATGGCTGCTGTAGCTGCAAGGAAGCCTGCAGCAGGATTTTTCAAAGTGCACAGGCCCTGCTTTCCTCATCTTCATCTTGCAGTACTTTTGTTCCTAATCCTTGTCCCTAGCATTATGGTGGCAGCAGTTTGTCATCCATTTTGATCTTCCTTTTTCTCCAGAGCCACCTTGTGCAATGTCCTGCTTGTGCTGACCCATTAACTAGGAAGAATCCCTCCTCAGCTTCCTAAGAGATACCAGGCAGGAGATTGAGAAAATGCTTTTTGAAAGGTTAGAAAATACAACGGGCAGAAAATGAGATAAATTAGGCACAGCAAAGAGTCAAATAGTAGGGGTTAGATCCCAAATGGCAGCATCCTAGGCAGTTCTAGGCAATACCCCTTACCCTCAGCAATAGACACCCAGCATGTATTAGTCTGGTGGTGTCACGCTGACCTTGTACTTGGCAGAATTCCTGCTAAATACTGCAAGTTCATTTAGGAAAAGCAAAAGCTTTGGGGACCTAGTGAATTGCCAGAGAAGGTACTTACACTGCCTTAGGCAGAGCAGTACCAATACACACTTTTGGCTTAATTCACTGTATCCTCAGGGAAAATTTAAGTAGTGTTTAACATTTTTTTCCCTGTTTAGACGAAGCCAAGTTTAACACTTGGCTGGGCTCATCCTTCAGCAGCACCAAGTATGTTCAGCACAGCACCAGAAAGGGCAGAGCTGGGAAAAGAGCCCAGCTGGGAAAAGGGCCCTTCTGTTCCTTCACTGTTGGGCCTGGGGAAACGAATGTGCCTTCAAGCAACTTGCAAGTTGCTTTGTGATCCTAGCACAGCTCAGCCTAACCACATCCATTTCCTCAGCATCCCAGCCAGCTCCATTGCATCCAGTTTATTCGTTTAAGGTGAATAAAACATAGGATAAGCATCTAATTTATGATACTCTTGATTTACACTGTTTGCCTTCGTTTCTGCTTGGAATAAGAACTAGACTGCTTTGGTCCCTTTTATTTACTGTTTAGGCTAGGACAGAAAAAATAGAAGAATGTTTTAACAGGCTCCCACCTCAACTCTTCCATCAAGTTGTTTCCACTGTGCTTTTAATATCTTCCTGAACACAACAGAATTATTTTGGAACAGGTAAAACACTCGCTTTCTCACTTCTATAGTTTCTACTTCACAGGATCCATTTGAGGGGAAGAGTACCTCCTCCAGCATTTTTTTAAATCACCAAATCCTTTATCTCCTCTGAATTGAAACTCCCTGGAATGCCGTCACATTATTGCATCTCAGGGATGATGTCTTGCTCAGATGAAGAACTGTAAATGCAAATGCATTGTTCCTCAAGGAACAAGCCGAAGCTAGGCTTGTTCTATCTAGCTAGGCAAAGGGACATCATGCCTTTTAAACACGCTTCTGGAAAAATTGTACATCATCACTAGGCAGGTGTCCCTTCTAGATAACAGATGACCATAGCTTCAAGAGAAGGAGAGAAGACAAAAAACATGGTGAAAGGCCAGAAAACTCTTCATATTCAAAGGCAGCTGTGCAGACAGAACTGTGCACACAGTTACTCTGGTGGTGTGTAAAGAGGCAAGTGTTCGTAGTCTGGTCCCTTGACACTACAGCCCTGTCCTTGCCCACGTACCTGCATTTCTCTTCATCATAAGATAGGAAGGCACCAGCATCTAACTTTTCCACACAGCATGGCCAGAGTCACAATAGTTGCTTCATTCAACACAGTTCAGGGTGAGAAGTCATAACATCAGTTTGTGGCTTACACGTGTAATCTTAATCCATATCCAGAAAGCTCACTAGCATAAATCAAGGCCCTGTGACCTCTCCCAGAGAGGCTATTAACATGGTCCAGACAGCAAGAGCAGAAAGTTCTGCCTTCATTTTGAGGCAATGAAAGCAGACTTTAATTTTTAAATCACTGACACAAGGGATTGATGAAACTATTTTTGGAGAGGAGTGGAAAGAGAGAATGAACTGCCTTCTCTCATAGGGCTAGGTCAAATGTCTCATGAGGCCAACTGCATATATCAAAGTTGTTCCACCAAAATATTTCAGCCCCTGAAGCCTATACACAATCCATCTTGTGACTGAAGCAAGCATGGCAACTGAAAATAATGTTTAACTTGAGGCAGTGAGCAAGGTTCTCAGCCAGCTGGAAAGAGGGACAGCACTGGACTTCAGCAACTCTCTCATCTGCAGCTAGTGGAGTTATGTTATTGCTAACTGCTAACCAGCAGTTAGGAGGTAGGAGGGTGTTCACTGCCTTTATCTACTTGCTCTTTCCTACAATCCCCCCAAGCCCTGCAAACAAGGAAGTACAAGAAAAAAGGTTCATTTTTCCATCTCATTCCAATTAATGTCTTTCTGCTCCCTTTACACATTTATGAACGTTTTTACCATTGACTTGAAGAATCAAGTTGAGAAATAGCCTTTATTTCAAGTGGCACAAGATTAAGCTAACACAATCCTCATCTAGAGCTACTCAGAGTTCCAAAATCCAGCTCTGACACTGCCCAGGCTGTGGATGATTTGATTCTTCTACCAGAGGAAAGAAAATAAACCACAGAGCAGTAGCAGAGATTGTACCTTAACATCTGCAGACTCAGGTTGATAGTATCTACTTCTTTGCATGTCCAGTTGATTTATTTTCAAGTGCAATGATGAAAAAGTCAGCATCTTTAGACATGTCTACCTTCTGGTAAATATGAAAACTGATGGTAGAATCCAGTTAGAATTGTGAAAAAATTAGCTATTCTATGGAAATCAATGGCTGTAGCAGAATGCTTGATGTCTTGGCAAACATCCATGGTGCTAACTGGGCTACTTCCATTTGAGAAATCTCAGTTATTTTCACAGACGGCAGCTGGATGACTCCAGAAACAGGAGTCATGGCCTCTCACTTCATGACTGAACACAGGAAGCCCTTCAGACTTTGACCAGTATCACTATTTTATTTAAAGATTTTGAGGCATTGTGCAGAGCTGAAGATCTTCCTGAGGTCCTATTACCTCAGCAGCAGATGATAGGTAATGAATTATTCAAGAATAGCCAGCTCCTTCATTAATTTTAATAAACAAACTTTTCCACCATGTTCTAGGCAGTGCTGCTAGCTGGGAAGAGACAAGGTGAGCCCCTAATTTCCTGGAGCCTTTTGGCCTTCATTCAGATAGGGGCCTTCATGCAGGTAAACCTCTATAATTAACAAGGGACTAGAAGCAGACAGTGCTGATTTGGAACAAATCCAGAGTGGGTAGAGGGAACAGACCTCACATGTCCCTCAAAGGGTCCTAATCTTCTGTCCATACAGAAAAGGTGACTCTGCATTTTCAGAGACGGCCTCAGCTGCTAAATTCTGACCCCTAGGGTAGAGCATAACCCTTAAGGCAGGTGGCCTAGACCTCAAAATTCAGACACCTTCTGTATTTCAGTTTTGCTCCCATGAACTTGCTATTCTGTCTCCACTATTGTCCTAGAGCAGTCAGAATGTGATGTTAATGAATCAGAACCATTTAGATCCATCTACATGAAACAATCAAGCACAAATAGTATCTCTGTACACTGCATACATCTTACCCAGGTTGCTGGTAAACTTCTCATCACAGTAGCTGCCACAGTAACCCAGAAGCTTTTCAGGTAACCCTTGCAGTCTTTTTATCTGAATTTCTGCTCAAGGTCAGCAACAGAAAACACTTTCCAACACTGAAGTACTATTGGCAGTTTCTGAACATCTGAGTAAGCTGAGAAAACTCATCCTCATTCATTTATTACAGGCTCAATTACCTGGGCTGTTCTTTGCTTCCACTGTCCCAGTCTAACACAAAGCAACTGCATAATGGAGTCAGGCAAAAAAAAATAAATTACCACATTGTGCTTTGTTGCATAAAGTCAAATAAACTTTTTATAGCCATGGTGAATTCAGCACACAGGTCAGCCCCTGAGTACCTAAGCTACCAGCCTCGGTGTGATGCATTGTTGATAAGGAGTCTAAGCACTGCAGCTTATCCGTGTATCTACCACCAAGACTCAGTTGGACTGATCGATCAAAGAGAGACCTTGCTAAAGGGAGGTCACAGCTATGGAAGGCTTAATGACTTGATCTCTAGGGGTGGCCCAAAAAACCAACAGCTAAGAGTGAGAAAATTAAGCATGTAGCTCCTCAGTCCATTAAATAGCAATATCCATATACCTGTTTCAAGAAGTGGGAGGAACATAACAGAGCACCACAGCCATTGTACCCAGTAGCTCTCCCAACCTGCCTCACACAGACACAAAGTTGTCCATCCCATGTCTTAGTCATTCCCATTAGTTACCACAGCCCCCAGAAAGTTGTTCCAGAGTTAACTATCCTCACCATGAAAAACATGGGCATGCTCCTTTGAGCCTCCGTTCCTCACTAACTGGAATGTGTTACGCTTGTGAAATACATCTTCCAAACTGACCTAAATCTAAGGCCATCTTTTTCTTTAGAAATTAAAATGGAAAGAAAACAAACCATCTAAAATTAGTATCAGAGCTTCTGAGACTACTGAGCACTCACAAAGGATAATTTGCTACTTTACATTCATGGCAGCTGACAGTTATTCCACTTCATTTTTGCGAAGGGACTATGCTTTCTTTAGGACTCAATACATTTCAGCTCCTTCATGTCATGCTTAACCCTGCAGTCTTGAATGATCCCTGTGCCTTTATCCTTCCCTTATCATTTTTCATGATTCTTCACTTGTCATTTTTATTTATTGCTTTCAATTTGCTCAGTGTTCATATGCATAGCATACTTGCTCTCACTTTCGCAATGAAAGAAGACTTATTTTTTCCTCCCAAGCCACTGTTTTCCTCAGTCAGAAGATATTTGACCATTTAGCAAAAAAATCTCCCAATTATCAGTCATATTTTCTATCCAGATTTCCCATCTGACCTGTGTATTGTTTTCATCTCTCAAACTGACATTTTTAGAATGATAATGTTGGATAATTGGTTGGTACTGAGCTCTTTTCACACACAACAAGTATAACTGTGTAGGGATCAGTGGTAACCAAAGCAACCAGTTATGTTTTTAATTCCTTGATCAATTCCTTGGTATCCATCAAGATGAAGCCTAACACAGCATGTGCCCACAAGGGAAACAACAATTTCTAAAGTTAAGAACAACTTATCATCTGTAAGGTTGGGAGCACTGGTAGCATGAGGCCTCTGACTTACCCAGTCTGACTGCCATGGGGATGTGGCCTTTTTCCTCTTTTGGTGGATGTGTCTTGCAGTGCTGACAGTTAAGATGAGCATTATCTAGAGGTAGTTAATTGTCTGCTAAATTTTTAATGGTTTTTAGTAGCTGGCAGCAAGCATGGTTTTGTGCTTTATCCATTAGAACACAAATCCATGAGCAGTTAAATGCTCATTTGCCATTCAGAAGACTGACAAGCTTCAGTTGTTTGCACCTACACCCACATTGTCTGGTAGAAGCTGATGTGCTGAGCAGTTAAAGTCTCTTGACTTCCCCCTCACTTTTTCCCTTGTGAACATTTCTTTCTTGTATTCAGCCTGGGTAAGTAGCAGTCTCCAAATCTCTTCAAATCCAGTGGCTCAGCAAGTTCCTTCTTTGCAAGCAGCAAGAGGAAATGGCTCTTGCCATTTGAGTTGAGATTCAAATGTGAGATGGGAGTCAAAGACAGCAGGGCAGCCCTTAAGCAGCAGCTTCAGACACAGCAACTGCACCCAACTTGAAGATCAGAGCAGGCCCAGGGAAAGCTGCCAGATTGAGCTAAGGAAGCACCAGAGAAACCTGCAATCCTATAAGCCCAAGCCACCCAAGAAGTTAGGTTGGCTCAAGCGAGGGGCTTATATGCAGCTCTTGCGCAAGGGTGGAGCCCCAGCTTGTTAGGGCAATTAGGGCCTTTTTTGCTGATGGCTCTGATACTCCTCAGCCTTGTATTGGACCTGCTTTTCTAGGTTACTCAACTTCTTTTCCAGTGGAAACACTAGTAAATGTGTTTCTTGAGGAAAAAAAAAAAAAAATTTAGCTTCATCCAAAAAATCAAATCAAATAAAAAGAAGACAAGGGCCGTCTGGGGCAAATCATAATAACTCCTCCATCACTGGCTATCTGCAGCAAGTTTTAATTGGCACCAAGAAAGAAAACCAAACATACTTCATCTCCAGACTGCCTTTGCAACTCCCACTTGCTACTGCTGCTTGCTGAAAGGGATCATACGACTTTTGTACTGAATGTTGCATAGATGCTAATGTGTAAGTATATTTAGAGATGACATATGGGTGATAGTAATGAGTTCTTATTCAATTCAGACTATGCAAGCAAATTCAGAAAAGCCAGGTGCTCTATGGATTAGTCAGGAAGCTTCCTTTACCTGGAGTCCCAGGTCCCAGTTTTGATTGAGATTGGTTTGCCAGCAGAGGTAGAAAACCCAGAAGACTTGAACCCTTTGTAAAATAAACAAATAAAATCACAATATAAATCACTTGATCTGAGTGATATTGTAGACCATTCAGAGAGAGAGAGAACTCTTACTATCCTTTGGAGCACTGTAGGGACATACATACATGTCAGAGTAATTTATGTCAATTCAAAGATTTTTTCATGTTGCAATGAAATAGCTGAGAGAACAGTTTACCATAGACTGTTGAGTGAAATTCCTCCTTCAGTTTGGAGGCCTCCCTGGAGGTCCTGGGGGATGTGTGCGTTTCAGATGTCTGAGCTTTCTCTGTTGCGGAGGGCAGTATGATTTGTTCTGATAGAGCATGACATGGTTCTCCTCAGACAACAGGTATTTTGGAGCTGAGTCTGAAGGCTTTGACCTGAGTCCTATCTCCTAGGCAAGCAGCAGTCTGCCCAGTAACTGGCCACATTAAGAAATCTCTCCCTAACTGGACTTTGTCTTTTATGATTTTTAAGCAATGAGAAGGATTTATTCTTAGCACTTAAGCAAGAAAATTTCCAAGTTGAGCAAAGATGGAAATTTTCCATGGAAGTGCAGATGGAGAATCTTGTTCAGTAATACTACTGTAACTTGATCTGCTCTGATTAAAAGGTTAAGTAGATTTAGAGTGCTTACACACAAAGGAAAACTACATGATTTTTAGAATTGCTCATGAGCTGGCTTATAACAAATTCACCGTGGTCATTACGTTCCCCACCTCTGTCACAGCCTAATGTCTCTTCTTTACAGCCTTGCCTGCAACGTTAAATAGCAGCCATAAAGCATCTTGCTGTTGGTTCTGCCAGCTGATGAGTCCATTTTAAAGCCTGCTCATTGCGCTGTGTTTCTCTTTGCATAGAGAAATACTTAGTTTTGAATGTCACCCAGTCCTACAGAGGCAAGTGGAAGATGGATTATGCTGGCAGCAATCCATCCATCTGTTCATCTGCCAGCACTAATGTTTAGCTTTTCAGGCTCCCAGTTGTCTTAAATAATGCTGACCTACAGGATCTGGGGTGGGAAAGGTCACATAGCTCATTTTGTCTTCCATTTCTTAAGTGGTAATTAAACTTTCTGAGGTGTTGTAACTACATGCAGTTAGTGTTGATTGGCAGCAAATACGAAGTTGAGGTAAAATGCTTTTCAGAGGGGCAGTGTTGCATGAGACTCTTACCACCTACTGGCAGCAGCATCCCCATCCTATTTCTCTTTATTGCAGCACACCGTGGCTGTTTAGAACCGTCCCACTGCCTCAACAGAAGGTTTCCATTCCTTCCTGCAAGCAACTTTTCTTTCTTTCCTTCAGTGTCACATGTGGTGACCGCTAACCTGCCCATCATTGCTGTGACAAGCCCAGGCCAAACTGGCCGTAGCTTCTCAGTCCAGAGCTGCTCTGGGCAGTTCACTCTCTGCCATGTCTCTACAGTCACAAAATTGCTGGCAGAAAAATAGCAGCTGCATACACAGCAGAAATACCAACAGTTCCTCACAGACAGACATCCTATCTAAAGATGGTAATATAATTTTACAGCCTCCCCCATCTTCCAGGGATGTAAAGTGGCACCTTCATCGCTTCATGTCTAGCCCTTGCAATTCCTCTTTTCTCCCCTGCAACGTGGTATCCTCAGCTCCCTGTCACATGCCCTAGCTCCTGGCAGTGAAGGTTGCTATTTGCAAGTCAAAACATTTCCTATGGGGAAATAACCCCAGCCATCAGTGTTCCTAAAGCTTCTAATACAGATAGGCAGGCCAAAGGAGCTAGGGAAAAAAAATCCCATAGCTAATTGGAATAGAAGTGAAGGGAAGAGGTGCAAATCCGACATGAAAGAGTAGCTTTGGCTCTGATAGTCAACTGGGAAAAATAACTTACTGGAGCATTCAAGAATATGAAACACAAGCAAATGAATGATGATGACAGTCTGATCAAAGGGTGACTACACGTGAGAAAGCCTCTGTGTGCACCAGTCAGGTCTCCATGTGCTTAGGAACCTTGCCCAATAAATTTGATGAATAGCCACATGTAATGTAGGAGAAATCAACTAAATTTGGCTCCTGGGATTTGTTCCTGATGTAAAGTACTTTCAGAATCCATAGTCCATTAAAACCACATTTATCAATGGATGTAAAAGTGAGAATCTGGAAGCAGAATTATTGTTCCTGAGTTCATAGAGAGGGGAAAAATCTGAGCATTCAAGTGATGGAAAAGCTGACACATCAATTGGACTTGATCTACACAGGGGTATTTACTAGGAAATCTCTGGCAGTATAGAGATGCCACCATAGGTATCGATCTCCTGTAGATATACTTATTCTATAAAAGCAGATTCAAAACAACAACAACTTTCTGAAAGAAGAGTACTCACTGGGGAACTATGTAATTGATTGATACCACTGTTCAAAGTAAAAAGTTCTCTAGTAAGTTTGTGAATGTTTAGGGCAACCCCCAGACATATTAACACAGCAGAAGATGTTGAATCTTCTAGAGAACAAACAAACAAACAAACAAAAAAAACCCTTGCTCATATGTTAACTAATTATACTAAAATCCCCCCAAGAAACAAGACATCTTGCTGTTTTTATGTGCCTTGCTGGGGTTGAGATAAATAGGTGGAGATAAATACCATGTACAGGGGAAGAGGGAGTTTTGCTGGGACTTAACACTTCTTTGTTAACTCATCAGCTAACCTGAATTAAGAATGTTTTTTTTTTTCACAGAGAAAGCAAGGCCAAAGAGAACTAATACTTCAGAAAGACAGTGCCTGTCCCTCAGATTTTTTTTTTGCTTTTACAAGGCAAGAAAGCCCAATCACAAGTGGAACAGAGTCCCTCCTGCCCAGCATGCATCACTCAGCTAGGATAAGGGTAAGAGATCACACTGAGCTGTGTAGTGCAGAGTAGGAAGCTGGGAGACAACCTGCAGTACTGCTTTTACAGAGTGCGCGTCTTCACTGAGTCTCTGGAAAATAAAGCAAAAAACTCTGTGTAACAGCAGCTTTTCTATACTTGAAATAGTCCTGGAGTGGCAGGAGGTTCCCTGTGGCTATTGTGGCAGCTGAATGAAATTGTCACTTGTGATAAGATATCTGAGAACAGGGGAAAATCCTGGCTCTTTGCCCACTGGCAGAGGTCCCAGTGATTTCACTGGAGCCAAGATTTTTGCTCTGTATGTGAAATGAATTACCAGGGTGAAGCTGCAGAAATATCGCCTCGTAATGAGGGGCCTGCAGGAATCTATTGCAGCAGTGTGCCTGTGCACCAGGGTCCTGCTGCTAAAGGGGAGGTTTTGCTCTTGTCCTGAGGAGCAATGTAGTGCTCTGTCAGGAGGGAGAATGAAGTAGAAAGTGGTAAGTGCCACTAAATACACCTAGGATGTCACAGAACTGGTCATCTCTAGGCCAACTCACACATTCTGGGGGTATGTTTTAACACACATCCCCCTTTTTTTCTTTTTTTTTTTTTTTTTTTTTTCTAGTTTTCTTTGAATTTCCACAACCCCCAGGGACTATTTATCACTATCTATCAATATCACCATGGCAACAAGAAGTGGTTGACGATATCCTGCCTATTGACAGTCAGATCCTATAGGATGCTGAACTTGGTGAGCCACAGCCATCAGTTTCAGGGAGAATAGGGGGTTTGGAACCCTTGTAGAATCAGGTCTCTTGTTGTCCTTTCCTTACCTCTCTCCCAGGGAGGTGCTGCCCTGTGTGGTGGCAGGAAAGGACACATCTCCTCCCATAGCAAGTCGTGAAGAGCATGTGCTATAGGAACTGCTGCCAGGAAGAGCCAGGGCTGAATTTGCTACACAAGGATGGGTGAACGTGCTCTCTGAGGGTTGTTTGCAGCAGGCTGTGGCAGTGAGGGACACTTTACATTGCAAATAAGCAACTTACGCAGCAGGCCTACACGGAGCTCAGTGCAAAGCAAGAGACTCGGGGGCCAGGAAGGGGGAAAGGCAGGCTGAACTGTGAGGAAAGATTAAACACATGTCATATAATTCTGCAAAATGGTGTTGAAGGGAGGGAAATTCTCAGTGGGTGTAAATTAACATTGACAAACTACACTGATTTACACCCAGCTGATGGTCTGGCCCACGGTCTAATTGTCTGGAAAGCAGCAGCATCTGAAAGGGAGGGGGTTATTTAGAGAGGCCCATGGGGGTTACTGGGGATTGATGAGTTGAAAGGGAGCAAAAAAAGAAGAAAACAAATGTGCCTGCAGCTTGGTGTGACTGTGATAGTTCTCCCAGGGAGGCAGGTGGGGAAGCAGCCACCATTGGTGAGATGAAAAGCAGCCCTGGGCAGCAGGGCTGTCATCTTGTTCTGATACTGCCTCACAGGACCGGAACAGTCCCCAACGGTCATTGGGGTGGTGCTCATGGGGGACTGGGAGGCAGGACAGCTGGGAAAGAGGCTTATGATGTTTCCTGGGGTGACACAGAGCTCTGCAACAGGAGCCTGTCCAGCCACAGCACATCTTTTAGGGCTCTCCCTGTCCTGTGATAGGCAATATGCACTTACAGACTTCAAGAGGATAATTTTTCTAAATACCTGCTACTGACCATTGCTGGACATGTCTCACATTGGCCTGGGCACTGGTGGGGTTGTGGCAGAGTATGCCTCTGTTGGTTGGACACCAGAGGGTTGATCGGTCCTTGTAGTTAGAACCAATGCCTTACTTTTGCTAGAGCTGAGCTTCAAGTGACAGCCTTGACCTTTTCTGGCATGCTGAGGAAAACAAATTTGCTTGTAGCCATTTTGCCATCATTTGTTGCAATAAGTGCTGAAGTTACCTCTACGCAGAGTAGAAACGTGGGTGGAGGAGCAGAGATGTTGGGATATGAAGTGGGAGTCACATGTGATTTTGTATTTCCTAAATCTCAGAGAGGGCCTGGATGGGTTTTCCTGACTCAAGGTTGTCTCCATGAGCTGCACGAGTCTGAGCCAGGGATGTTGGAGACATGTGTGGGGCAAGGCTGGAGGCTGCTCTCAGCTCAGGCATGCTCTGACTAGGCTAGCAGAGCTCAGCATATGCTAGGGCCAAGGCAAAGGGGACAGAGGGCGTAGAGGCAGGGGAGTGCTCAGTTCATGGTGTGTACTCAGGCCAGGGGAAACTGCTTGGGGTCTGAACATCAGCTGACTCCATGGGAGTGTTGGCAGAGCTCGGTTAAAAACCCTATGGGCTCTTCCTATAGCTATAAGCGAGGAGCAGAGCTGCTCGTGGTGGTGCAGTGAAGTGCAGGATCTATCAGTCAGATGGTGGCTGCTGTGGGTTCATGGTGATGTACGTAATCTGTTATCGCAGGGCACTTGATTCCAAATAGGCCTTTTTTCCTCCTGAGGAGGATTCAGCTCAAGGAGGCTTATGGTCAGCCAGGGTCCTGACCCACTCAAAGCTGAGGAGGTGATGGGTGATGACGTCTCCTGGAGCACCTACAGCCGATGTTGCTGAACACCAGTGACTAGGACACAAGAGGAGGTGTGATGGAAGTGCCTCCAGGAGCACGAGTTACAGTTACAGTAACAAATGTAATCAACTTTTATCTGCCACAAGGTGAATACTAATCCCTTGCAAGCTCTATTCCCACAGCTGTTCTAACAAGAAGACAATAGGAGCAATATATTGTCCCAGAAATGGAGTGATGCAATGGTGAAAAAAGGGTGATACTCTCTCCCAAAGCAAGGAAACAATTGAGAACTGAGGTGAAGTTGGAAGTCCTTTGCCTAAAATCAGTGTGCTGGAATGCCTGCCCTCAGAAATGGGCTGGAAGTATCATGTCATCACATCCTTCCTGAAGGAGGAATACAAGGAGAAAACCATGCACAAGAAAAAGCTGCTGCTAAAACTTAGCAGCCAGAAAAGTTGATAAAGGTACCACTACCCCGTGCACAGATGTGTGGAGCGGTTTGGCTTCTTGGGTGAAACCTTTCATGCTAATACAGCAAATTTTCAATACAACTTAAGAAACCTCAGCGAAAGAGAGTCAAGAATGCTTAGGATCTTCAGGTGATTCCATAAAAGATTGAGATTGCCTTTTACACTTCCATTAGATAATTTAGATAATATTAGAGAACCTCTGACCAAAATAGAGATTAACATGAAGTTACGGTGATTATTGTATTATCCAGGTTGGTAGGTCTCTGTAGCAGGGTTTTCCCAACGTTACCAACAAGTAACATAAAGAGGTATTTCCCCTCTGGCACATGTAGCTGGCAAGTATGTACCTCTGAGCTGCACTTACTGGGCAACCCTGATCAGACCCAAGTGTTTTTTTTCTTGTTGTTTGCTTTTGTTTTGTTTTCTGGGAGCATTGTAAATGATGGGCTTGCTTTTGAAGTGGTACCTGTTCAGCTTCTGCCAGAGATGGGCTGTGTAAACTTGTGCTGAATGTAGTGGAATGGAAGGAGAGTTGGGGAAGCTGGAAACAAAAGGAAAAGTTTATGTGAAAGGAGGGAAACAGATAGAAAACATAACATGACAGGCAGAGAACTCATTTCAGTGCTGAAATTTAATATCATTGCATGTACATTGTATGTAAAGGGAGACCTTTAGACTCTGGGGTACTCAGGATATGGCTTGTTCTGGACTGTAGCTTTGGGAGTATGAGGAGGTACCCACTCAAATGCAGTCTCCAGGGAGTTTTCCATACTGCTGGGGATCCCTCTTGCTCTCTTCTATTCCAGATGGTACCAGGACATGTTGCCAGTGTAGCTAAACTCTCTCTCCTTCCCAGAGGAGAGAGTTTAGGCATCAGGGAAAGAAAAGGTGTCACTATTTTCTAAGAGTGCAAATTTAAGTGACTAATTTAGCCCTAGTAACTGTAGATGTATATTATTGCACACAGAAAGTTAGGTCAATAATAGTGTATTATATTGTCAGCTGCAAATACTAGAGTATTTACAGTGTGGCAACACTGGAAATCTTTATTTTTCTCCTGTCGATGAGATGCAGAATGCGCTCTCAGAATGTCAGTGTTCATTTGTGTCTGGGATGCCTAAACCAGAGCTGTTCACATGTTTGCAGTGTGTTATCAGCCATCGGAGTCATCTGGCTTCAGGAGTTCAATAAGGACAGTGTTCCATATGCCAAGCAAGGAGACAAAACTGGGACACAAGCAATGAAGAACTCTGATTTTCTAGTTATTTTCATTGATAGAGGAGTCTTTCCTAAGCTGATCTGCATGGTCCTCTGTCATGACAATTTATACAGTGTCCTGGTTTCTTTCTGACTCTAGAGGACATAATCCATTTGTCTGATTCAGCTGACACTACAAGAGCTGTTATAACTGTGAGCAAGCAGTCATGGATGTGGTTTTCTCTGTATTATCTAGACCAAGGTGTCAGTTGTTTCTCTTGTTAGTGATTCTGATTTTGCCATGGAGCAGATAATGAAAGCACTGGTGACACTATAAATTTGAGGAACATTACACATAGCACTTTTCCCTAAGAAAGAAAAAAAAACCCCAAGAAATTGCATTGGCTTGAATAAGGTGCTGTGGCTGTACCTCTCCTGCTGAAATTAATAGGCAATTTATAAGCCTTACTGATGTTTCAGCTGCTAGAATAAACAAACAAACAAACAAAAACAAGAAATGGAACTACAGAGACTAACCTCCTACATCACCAGCTAGTTTTTGCAGCACAGCTCTGGCAAAGTGTACAGCTAAGAAAACAAATACAATCAAAGCTCTTTTATTTTTCTTGTTAACCTGTAACTTGGAAAATAGACCTACTAGCATTCCTTCCCTTGAGACTTTTGGTGATCTGCTAGGCAGCTCCAGTGGAGTGGCATGCGTGGCAGGGCAGTAAAGACATCATGCTGTGTCCATGAGAATTGCTGTGTTGGATGGCACAAAACTCACAGCAGTATCATAGCTTGCTAAAATCCCATGTACAGCTCTTTGAAACATACCTTTCCCATCCTGCTAGCTGGTTGGATCTCTCAAATAAAAGGGGCACTGTGCTCTGGAATAATCTGTCCTCTATTTAGTGGTGTGGTTTGCAAAGCCTCAACCAGAGAAATTAGAATAAGGTCTGAAGGTTCAGGCTTCAGTAAGGTGGCTCCCATTCTTCCTGTTCATCAGAAATGGATGCCATGGGACATTTGGTGTGATTGGCATGACTCATAAGTTAATTTACTTGCAACCGAGAGCAGAAAATGTACCACACTCACTTGATGTCAATTGATCAAGGCAGAGGAGGCCAGACGGTAGTGAGGGGCTGTCCACCGTCTCATGGAACAAGTTTCCCTGTTTGACAAGTCTGTTGAGCAAATCTCACTGCAGTAAACCCTGCAAAGCAGTGCTGGCAAATCTACTCAGTCCTGATCAGTTTTTGTGACCTCTTCTCCTGAGACCATGTGAGACTCTGTGGTCCCCTGTCTTGATCTTGATGTCCCAAGAATCATCTTCCATATAGTGATTTTCACCAGAACTGAATGACTTATTCTCAGTCCTGCCTGCTTTGTCCTCCTGACATTTTGTCTGGTGTTCTGCTGGGGAGATCAGCCAGGCAGAACAGCTCTTGTGTCTATGGGAAGGAATAATTTATCCTTCAAGCTTTAATCCTTGATAAATAAGTTATTTGCGGGGATTTTGCAAGAAAATGAAGGTTAATGGCAAGTGTCCAAAGAGGGACTTATCAGAGTAACATTGGAGGACATATGTGATTAACAGAATCACATGGTAAAAAATAAACTGTGCATATCCCATGCCTTTAGTCTTAGCTCATTTAAGGCATGAGGCTCATAACAGCCACAAATTTTTCAGACCCGGAGCCAGGGAGGAGGCAAATGTTGCACAGACAATGTTATCAAAGAGCCATTCCTACAGCAACAGTAAAAATAAACTCCTCTTTGCTGTTTGGCCTGCAATAAGCTGGCCAGGGGGATTGCCCTGGATTTGGGGGAGTGCAGACAAGACAGCCTGGGAATGCACAGATGGATGAATGAAGGAGTGCAGCTTCAACTCATAGTGCTCAAAAGTGCTGGAGGCAACATTCACTGCTTGGTTTAACTGAAAGAAAAGAGGGTGCATCAGTGCTGTGTGCTTTTAGTAAAGGACAAGTTAGGGCTCTGACCTGGACACAGTGCAGGAGATCAGCTCCTATTGCTCTCCAGTGCATCATTACTCCCACTTCTGGGGCATCTGCTAGCTTCTATACCTTGGATCCCCTGCACTCTGCAGCTATACCTCTGAGGCAGTGGGAGGACAAACTCTTCAATGTCCCTTCTGTTCCCAATATTTGCTCCATGGTAACCATGTATAACTGCAGCTTACCTCTTCTGTATGTACAGTGAGTTTGGGAGGACATGATAAAAAATCTTCTTTTAACATATTAAGCATAAGAAGCATATTAACCAAATAGTTTATTCAGTCTCCATTTCACACTTTCCTTCAGCAGAATGCCTGCAACATGCTGGCAATAATGTTACTTTGGAGTTGAGGCTGAAGACACATATTTTGTATTGTAGCAGTTTTACTGACCTGACATACTTAGACTCTTGAGCTGGAACTGTGATGCTGTTACTGTGTGCGGCCAGGAAAGGAGCACAAGAGCTGGGGCGGGGGAGAGAAAAGGATTCAGTGTTTCCTCGCTGCAGTCCAGGTCAGAATTATCCCCAGTTATTTGTGGTGTTTTATAGAAACTATCATTTTCCTCCTGTTCCTAGTGTCTTTGGACTGTAGGGAAGCAGGTTGTCCTGCAACATAAAAAGCTCCTTTCCACATCATGGCTTGGGCAGCAACTGGCCTGTGTGTTCAGTGGAGCTAACCTTGGACACATAAAATGATGTATGTAGCCCTCAATGTGGTGACATGAGGGGAATTGGTGGGATTAGAAGAGTTTAGTAGGAAGGAAAGAGAGAGCCTTTCAAGAATGGAGTGAGTAGAAAGACAGGTGCTTCTGTCCAAGCTGTTTTCTATGACATCTTCAGAGCTGGTTGCAGGCATGAGGTGGATCAGAGCTCACCTGTTGCTGGGACTCCCATCACTCTAACCAGGACACTGAACTCTCCTTCGCATGCAGACCTCTGAGGTACATCCATAGACACTTTGCTCTGAAAGTATCAAAGGGACTTGCAATGTCTAAGGTGTTTTGTTAGAACACAAAGTCACCTTTTAGTCAAAGAAAACTCATCTGTGATGGGTGACAAAGATGAACACAAATGATCTGGAAACAAAATTCCCTTCTTCCTTTCCTTAATCCAGTATTTTTGGTGCCTGCCTACTTGTCAGAAAACTTCTCTAAAATGTTTTTCTCTTTCCCTTCTGCCATCTTGCACATATGCTCTGTCTGCTCATGTCTTCTCTGGGTCTTCCACTCTGCAGTCCTGCCTCCAGCTCTCCTTCTCTGTCGCTCGCTCTCTGCCTACTCCACTGTTCCAGCAGGGTGTATCTTCCAGCTGCTCTGTCTGTGAAAGCAACTTTTTCCACCGCACACCCATGTCCTTCCAGAAAATCCTGCCCTGTCAAAGCAGCGATGGGCCTCTGCAGCCCAGCAGAACTCACAGACAGGTTCCACGTCCAGTCAGGAAATCAGTGGCTGCAGGGCAAACAAGTACCCCTCTCTCAGCAGGTTTGCTCCTGCTCTCCTGTATATGCTCCCCTGAGAGGTCATCTCAACAGATGCAAATACCAATGTGCTGTGACAGGCCTGTGCCCTTTATCTGAGCAGGCCAGGGCAGAGTGGTCTCCAGCTATCCAAGCCTGATGTCCCTGTAGCTGTCCTACAGCTCAAAGATGGGTCAATGCTTCAGAGCTTCATGGCAGTGAATTTCTACCTGAAGAAGGACTGTGATCACACAAGTCAGGCACATTTTCAGTGCTGCCCCTGCTATTTATGAAGACTACATGCAAAGTCCCAGACTCAGTTGAAAGAAGTTGCGCCAGACAGATCTCACTCAGTCATTTCTGTGCCTCAGAGTTTCTCTACTTCTTTGCTCTTCTCATGACTGCTTCTCCTCCTGTCTGTGCTCTTTCTTCACTAGCTCTTTCTTCACTGACTGTCTCTTTCACGCACAGACACACACAGAGCTCACTAGACAAGTATGATGTATCCTTGTGTGTGTAGCCTGGGTACCTGCCTCACAGAGGCCATACTTTCTCTTCAGGCCTTACTGTATAACTCACTGCCTTGGGCAATGACTGCTTTAGTTGCAGCTATCACTGTAGCAGGGGTCATTTTCCCTTTCTGCTGAGTCTGAAAGGAGAATGCAGAAAGCCCACTGTGGCTTTTAGTTCTGTGGTCGTGACCAGATCACAGGTCTGCCCCAACAGGCCATGACATCTCTCATAACAACACTTTCTCACAGGAGCCTTTCAGCACAACCAGGAGCCCTGTTTCCTACTCTGTGTCTGGCTCTCATATCGTCTCATTCTCTCTTTCTTAACAGATCATGTTATAACCTATGATCACAGAAAGTCCTGGGCTTCATATTTCTCTGCTGTTGCCTGTGGGCTCCTCCAGAGCTATGAAGAAGGGGAACTTGAGTCCCAACGTGAGAAGATGGATGAGAAGTGCCTATGACATCTTGGTAAACAGCCACACCTTGAGAGCTAGTTTCAATTAATGACCATATTTAGCGATTATGAAGGACTGCGATATATTCTCCACTCAGCAGTGATCCACAGGAGCAACTCTGACTTCCCTCTCTGGGATTAGGTTAGAGAAAGTTTCGTTAACATTTTGGGGGGTAGATTATCTTGAACTATGGTAAACAAGGGGAGAATCAAGCTACCAGGACCAAGATTGGCCCCAAGCAATTCACTGCTTCAGATTTCTTCTCAGATGGAAGATGTTTGCCTGTGCCTTATAGGATTAGATGAGTGAGGTGACTTAGCTTTGAAGAGAAACAAGTCTCTTCATTCTCCTCCTGGCCAAGATGTCTGTGTCACCTCAGTGCTTGGCAGTGTGTGGATAACCCATTCACAATACAGAGCAAACAGTCTCAGCAGCAAACAGCTCAGGTTAGCCCCATAGTGCCTGACAGGTCTTGTTCTTTCCTCCTGTATGGTCCTCACTCATTGCCATTTCATTTAGATGCCAAGGGAGTGGGCAAGGCTCTAGCAGGCAAAGTCTATGTGACTGTGGGCAAATCCATGAGGCATAAATCCTGAGGAGAAGTTAGGTGGAATTAGTTCACTGCAAGGAGGCATGTCTGATTCAGATGGTCCTTTTATTTGCAAGGATGACTTAGACCCTTAGCCTGCATCCTACTGACTTTCTCTGAATTTAAATTGGGTTTTAACTATCTGCATTCCCTGAACATGGGATTTAGTCAGATGGGTCCCTGGAGCCGTGTGCTGCCGAACACAGCACATATGAATAGCCTTGGAAACCACAGTTTCTCTTCTTGTGCCTCCAGTGAGCTGTAACCTGAGGGGATCATTCAGGTCTGTTGCTAAGGGGTCAGGAGGGTACATTCATGAAAATAAGTGAGGTACCTCAGTCTCTGCAATGAAAAGGCTTAGAAATGCTTCTCTCCCAATCTCTAGAATACTTGCACCTCCCCTTACCAGCTTCCCTTACTTACCTCCTTGTGAAGGGTAAATCAGAACTTTAAAGGGCTGCAGTGTTAGGGACAAAGCCACGACCAGTCAGCCTTCTTTCCCCTTGCTATTTGAGTCTTCAAGGAGACCCTACCTTGTCCCATCATCCTTTCCCACTCCAGCCTTCTCCTCAGCTCCCCACAGTACTGTCTGCAACCCCTTTGAAGTAAAGAACCTCCCTGGTTCTTGTAAATGTCCCCTCTCCTTCATGTTTCCACTTGAGCAAGCTGGACCTACAGCAAGCACTGCTAAGGTATCTGATGCTGCAGTTGAGCAGTGTTGTGAGGGCATAGCTGATGGTAGAAAGAATCGCTCCAAAATTAAAATGGGCAATGTAAAGCCATCTACATATTGACTAGAGGTAGAAAAGACCCTCCCTACCCCAAGTCCTATAACCCATCACTTAGTTCTGCAGCTCTGTCTGTCCGCTGTTGGGTGTTTGGCTTCTGCATTCCCTGGCGACAGACTTGCGATTGCACCCTGGGAGCTGTGACCAGGCTGCCTCAGTAACTCATCTTTCCTTCCATTCACAGGTCTACGCATGGTGACTCGACCCATGTGAGAGCTCTCTAATGTGAGTACCCAGCAGCACACTTTGCTGTCTGTGGTCTGTGGACATTGACTGGCATCTAAGCGACACCCCAGCTCCCTCTTCTCCCCCTAGGCACCAGAGTCTTAGAGCCTCCATGTTCATTTGCTATGACATACATCAGTGTTGATGAGAGACAGGAAAACTGCCGGGTGATCTTGAGCTGCCAAAATAATCAGCTTTATGTCCAGCATGGCCTAAAGGATTTTTCAGTTAGCAGCATGCATCCCCTAAAGAACTTAGACACTGAGATTTTTTCTGGGGAGTTCCACACTCTAGACTCCTGCCACTCAGGCAAGGTGCCTTTGGCCAATCCTGTGGAACGCCGGATGTATCGAAGCGTGGAGAATCTTCACTGGGCAACGGTAGCTGATTCTGGGCTGTATTCTCACTGCCGGAGCCTGGATAATGAAATCATTTTCCGCTATAAAGGCACCAGGCATTGGTCAGAAGGCTGTGTGGATGCAACTCCAATACAGAGCACTTCAGACTCTTTGAGGAAGCTTTCACTCTGTGCTAAACAGACATCACGATCAGCACAGAGTGCAGTCCTGCCTCCCTTTGCCAAAGTGCCTCAGTGGCTCTTCCCTTCTGCAGAGGATAGAGCGCTCCACAGGGATGCCAAAAAAGAACTGAAGGAGAAGCTGAGGCTGCACAGCAACAAGGTGACCGAGCCCAGCAAGCCAGTGCGCCCACAGGCAGCCCTGACTGACCTGATGGCCCAGGAGTTCTTTGAATGCCAGATGTGCCAGCAGTACAGAAATAGCTGTGCTCTCAACTGCTGCACAGTGTTGGTGGAACACACTGCTCTCAGGCATGGCCTCACAGGGAGGCAGAGACTATGTCTTGCACACAAAATCACCAGTCCAGAAGACATCAAACAGGAGGCTAGGAGAAGGCTTCAGCTCCGAAGGCAGAACAGCTCCCCCAGTTTACCCCTTCAAGACACTGAGAAAAGCCATGAGATGACCAAATCCAGAACAGCAGAATCCTTGGAACAGTGCAGCGGGGAAGCAGATGTCAAAGTGACGTTGGCACAGAGTCAGAAAGGCCGCTGCAAAGGGAGGCTTTATATCCCCACCTTTGAGGAATTCAAGCAAATGAGAAATAAGGAAGCAAATTCATCTACCAGCAGCAGTGGACCAACAAAGTGCTCAAATAAGACACTCTGTGCAAGCAAGACCCTGGAGAAGGGGAACAATAAGAATGTCTGTCCAGAAGGTTTGGAGACCGAAGCTGTGAATGAAGCCACTGTCACAGCAGAGGAGGAAGATGATGTGTTCCATGAAAACCACATCTCTGCTGACTTTTCCCATCGCCCATCAGATGGTTTTGAGATGAGCAGTTCTGAGGTGAAGGACATGGCCTACCAGATCTCCAGTCCAGTTAGGTCCCCAGTCCCCATTTGCTCTAGTCCAATTCCACGATCACCTTTGCAGGCAGTAGCAATCCCCAGGGCTGGGCAGGAGACCTTCAGTGGTGAGCAGCAGAAAGACAAGACAAGACAATTGAATGATGTCCTCCACCTTACAGGGCAGTCACTACCTTCTGAAGCCCAGTCATCTTGCTGTTCATCGCTGCTGTTAGAAGCCACAGATTTATCCAGCTATGGAGCTAAACTACAAAAAATGAAGGATGAATTCATAGGTTCAGCCCTGGAACTTATTAAGAAAAGGTAACATGGTCTGTGGGGTCACCTGAAAGCAATTCCCTTATAAAAATCCAGTCTCGTGTAGCTGGAATACTCTCCAGGCAGAGCTTTTCATTTTAGGGATCAATATCTAGGTGGATGTGTCTTTATGCTATTGGGCTTAAACTCCGTTTTTGCATGCCTTTCAAAAGGCATTTTCATCAAGACTTTGACTCTTCGGGTACCTTAACCATGTCCAGACAGCAGCCAATAGTAGTCTTGATGCCTCAGTTTCCCACACTTTTTATTTCCATTATCAATTGTTAAGTAATTTTTCGAATGTCTGTTAAAAGTAGAGAAAATGGAGAGGTACAAAGTATAACTACAACTTCCTAGAAAAAAATAAAGAAGAATTCAGGAAGTGAAACATAAGTACTTTCACTTGCTGCCTGTAGGTAGTGAACTGGCAAGCTAATGCAAGTAGGATAATTGTGTGAGCAGAGTGTCTTTTTTTCTCTCTTTCATCACCCTCTGAAGACCAGCACAGACAACGAGTGAAAGTGCTTGCAAATACACTCCCTGCCCACTCAGACAATGTAAGCAGTGCCTGAAAATCCTTCCCAAACATCCTTCTCTCTCTCCTTCATCCAGGGTTTCCCCCTTTCTCTATGTAGGGCATTCACAAGGACTGCTTCCTCCAGCCTGGTTTTGGACATTGCAGTCCTGCTCCTGCCTTCTGAAGAAATAGGAATCCCTTTCCATATAGGCAGGGGGCCCAGTAGAAATTAGTGAAGCTCACTGAAAGAGGAACTAGGAATTTGCCGTACTTACCACTGCACTTAATTTGCAATTAGTTACCACTGACTCATCACTAGATAAGGCTGATGGAAGAAGGAAGAGTAGGTGTTGGTAGATGGTTCTTTTTCCATAAACCTGGCTTTTGCGACTGACTTTTCCAAGAATTACTTCTGACTTGGTTCCTGGATGCTTACAACATCCACAGATATTGTGTGAGAAATGCCAGGCTTCCAGCCTTGAACTGGATGGGTTTTTTTTGTAGTTCTAGAGCTCTAGGGCTAGACTCAGCTTTTAGAAGAAAGGGACTTCTACACAGGAATAACAGTCATCTAAATGCATGTTTTGGAGTTGAAGCTGCCTGTGTAGACAGAGCTGCAGTGACAAGCAGAAATACTGCAAGTTTGCAATCCAAAGAGAACTAGGTGGTGTCAGAGACATAAATGCTTCCTTCAGCTGTCCAGTCCAGCCTTTTTACTGTTTTGCTAGAGCATGAGAAGCTGATAAAGAAATAGATGAGAAAGATATGATATGCAACCATTTTTTGTTATTGATGTGAGATGAAATACACAGAAACAAATAACACAGTCTATGAGTAAGAGCATAAGAAGAGCTGTCACAAGGCACATCAAACAAGGCACCGGGGTCAGAGGTGCATGCACAACACTGTGTACAAGAAATGGGTAGTGCATATGGTACTTATTCCTACTACTCTCCTAGTCTCCAGTTACCTTCTGCTGAGGGACCTTATGATCTCATTGTGGTTCCTGTGCTTTTAATATCCCCAATCATTTCAGTTTCTGTGCATGGCCCAGACCCTTCACTCAGATTTGTTAAAAAATATGAAGTGATTTTATTAACATGAAAATGGGAACTTATCTGAAAGCAAGAATGACTGTGGTTCCATGATTAGAGAGACTATTTTATTGGAAGAGCCACACAAGCTTGTTTATTTTAGACAGTAGTAACAATTAATGGAACAGCTGTTATTTCTTCTGGAATAGCAGTAGAAAAACAGATCTGTTGGCAAAGAACTGGTTAATTCCAGTTTCCTTTGGGTAGAAAGTTCTCACTTTTCCATCATTTTCACTTGAGACTGTAAACTGACTGAAGTAACTCAACCTGATTTTTACTGCAGAGGCTTGGATTTTGGGGTTTTATATAAAGTTACACGTACTGGAGTGTGCAGTGCAGTGCAGTGCTGGCAACACTTTTTCTAGGGCTCAAAAGAAATGAGTCATTCACTCCCATTTCCACAGGTACTGAGCTCAGGAAGAGTAGTGAAGTGAAGTCTTAGATATAGATGCAGAGATGGAGGGTAATAAAAGAGCTGAGACTGTCTTCTCTTTCTTTCTGGTGTTTTTGTGAAAGTGTTACAATTTTACAAAGCAGTTTTGTATGGTGAATTAATTGTCCTCCCAGAAATTCATAATTCTTTACCTATAGTTCATTTAAATGGCTTAATATTTCAGCATTGAGCTTTTGTTTGATTTGCAGTTAATTATGGGGTATGGCAGTTTATGAGTTGCTGGATATCTTTAGTTCAAGATTTAGGTGGAAATCTTTTTCACATTTTAATGTGTATTCCACTTTCTGAATCTATGTAAGCCCCAACGAGCTTAGGATAAGGATGGGCAAGAACAAGGGGCTCCTGTCTATGAAATGCGGTGAAAATATTTTAACAAAAAGCTGCGAAAGAGAAAGGAAAAAAAAAAAGGACGCAACTGAGGAAAAAGTTTTGAAAAAGAGTGATTAGGTTTATTTGGGATAATACAAAGATGGTGGATTATGACACAGCTTCCCACAGCAAAGAACCCCAATTCTAGGAGAGTGCTGGGGGAGAAGGGACAAGAATGTTCGCGTTAGCTAGAAAGAGCCAGGCAGGGCTGAGAACTGTTGCCCTGCATTTGCAGTTGTGCATCACAGATCCAGTGCCTCTGTTGCCTCAAGATTCAGAGAAAGATGATGGCCCAAAGGTGTAAAAGGGCTTGCAGAAAGAGCCTGCTCTCTTCGTGCTGGTCTGACTACCATGTGTCTGGGTAGGAAAAATTCACGTAATCCCCAACCAGAATAAATCCTCTCATGGGAAGTGGTTTCATCCCACAAAAGGAAACATGCCAGGCACTCCAAGGGCTTCAGTAAGGCCTTTTGCCATTATCCTTACATCACTGTAAGGAGCAGGGGCAGTAAGGCTGGCACTAGGGATGGCAGTCTCTGAGCCCAGATGGCAGGATTGCCTCGAGCCATCATTTATGTGCGCTGGCAAAGAGGGCAGAGCACAAGGGAAAAGCTGTATGCGGGGCCTGTGGCAGGGCAGTGCAAAGAGAGACACAAGAAGGCAGAGATGAGAAGGGGATTAATGCAGAAGGTATAAAGGAAAGATACTCCAAAACCTGGAGCAAACTCAGTTTAGACCATTGTGTAGGTTGTCTGAGTGATACCTGAAACCAGTGTGTTCTGTTCAGTCTTAAGGCTCAAATAAACAGAGTTCCCCAGATCTTATGGTGGAAAGTTGCTGTCAGCTTCACTTAGAGGAACAGTAATACTTCAGAGCACATTCCGTGTTTCTGTGGATGATCTTGAAGCACTGTAAAAATGTCTGATGAAAGCCCAACTTCTATCTGAGAGCATGGGCTGTATGGTGGGAAGTGGTGTGATCAACAAGAGGTCTTCAACTGACCTTCAAGGTTTCCACGTCTCAACAAGTTCCTTTCTTTTAGAGTATTTCAGACAGAAGCTGTCTGGATTTGCGGGTTTGGGAAATGGTGCTTTGCTCACAGGGACAGGGGCAGGCCCCCTTCAAGAGTTTTCTTGCTCCCTGCTCACTCCCCTCTCTCAGCTGTGCCCTGCGCAAGTGTAGCAATGAAATGGACTGTTTGGGAATAAGTGTCTGTGAGGGAGAACATTTTTTTAAAACTCAAATCATTTCACAGACTGTAGGTCTGTATACAAGTCTGTAATACAGACTGTTCCCTTCTACAGGCAGGGAAAGAAGGGTCTGGAGAGGTGAAATTTGTCCAAATTTGACATGGTGATTTGTCTAAATCCACATGGCGGGGAAGTAGCAATGCAAAAAGTTAAAGCTGCGAGCTGCATTTTAACACTGCACCGACACTAAATTCTTTTATAAACTTGTAAATCCTTCGGTAGTTTCAGCAGGGGCTTGGAAGAATAAATGGAGAAAAATGAAAAAGTGTCAGCTGGAAAGTTGCAAACCAACTTTTCTGGCTTGACAACAGAGCTAGTTTGTGTTCTGGGAGATTTGTTCCCTCTTGAGCGGTTTCAACATTGGTTGATGGTTTGCTATCAGAGCCAACTGTCACTCATTGTAAAGAAAATGCCCATCTGTCTCATGTGTTTGCATGTAATAGACAGTGGATCTTATTATAGGAGACTTCTGTTAAGCATAAAATACATGAATAACCCAAAATGTGTTCCTGACCCTGGCTGCCTCTATGTGGAAGCATCCTCATCGAGGCCTGACAGCCTTTTTAAAGGAACCTAAGCGAGTAGAAATTAAATAAGAGTCAAATGAAAGAAAAAAAAGTCTGGATGTTCTTCCAAGTATGCTTTATTAGGCATGGAAATAAAGCATTCCAGAGACTGTGTGTTAAAAAAATAAATACAGCCTCTTCATCTGTCAAGTCAGTGGTTTCGCACCAGCCTTTTCCTGACTAGAGAGATGGTGTTACCTACGATGAGGGAGTCCTGGGCAAGTGCAGCAAAAGGCACAATTAATGGTTTCAGAGTGCTGTGGATTGTATGAGATGAAAAACAGAGAGAAAGCTCTTTTAATCCTCTAATCTTTTCAAAGTATTATGTTTATTAGCAGGTGATTTTCTTCCAGATGAGCCATATGATTTCTGTATTGACAACATCTCTTTAAATAGTAGAAAAAAAAATGGATAAGGTCTTCCTGGAGTTTCTTCTGGGCCCTGTGGGAGCACCTCATGTTTCATGGGCACAAAAAATGTCATGTGAACACCTCAAACTTGATACCCCAAACTGAAGCTGGCATGAGTACAACTAGCCAATTTGTGCTTCTATAACTGAGCTGTGTTTAGAGTCCCTAAGCCCATGCACAGCTCTGCAATTACCCAGGAATATGATTTATGCCAGCCAGGCTAGGTTTCTGCCTGCACTTGCAGCTGGTTGTTCAAACATGGGGTTTTTTACATCTATGTCAGGATCGGCAGGTATTGCACGTGTGATGTTAATTGGAATTTGCTCCTTCCCCTGCAGCTGCAATGCTGAGACTGCTGCCAAATCTGCCACCAAGGGACAGTGTGATATGAGGAAAGCGGATCTCCCTCCTTCAGAGGACAGCCAGGAACCCACAGCGATGTCCGTGGCAACAGAGACCTGGGAGAACAAGACAAGCAATGAGGCATCTGGGGATGTGCAACCTGCTGGGAACGTAAGGGAGAGAATTCACCTGTCATGGTCACCTCGGACATGTGTTTAGGAGCCTTCTTTCTTCCTTTCCTTCTTCCTTCCTTTCGTCAGAGGTTCTGAGGGACTCTTCCCTTGTAGGAAACTGCAGGGTGGGAGTCTAGTATCTGAAGTCACCCCAACTTCCACATCGATCAAATTTTGTTAAAAAGAGGGGGATTTCTAATGCCTTTTTTGTTACAGTTAATGAAACAGAAGTCAGTTATTTGTCCCTGCCTATCGGCCACTACATCCCTTGCAGGGCATCTAGCAATGACTCCTTCCTGACCTCCTGGCCCTCACTGCTGTGCTGCCTGGGGGAGCAGCCAGGCTCCCTCTCTAGTGTCCAGGCCACTAGCTTAAGTAAGGCTAAAAGGCAGGTGTTCCTGAACCCTGAGCACTCACATCACAGTACAGACATCAGATCCCCAGAGGATAGGTCCAGTTCCTCCTTCGGAAGATGGCATTTCTGAGGTCCCTGGCCAGAGCTGTGTTATTCACTTCTTCCTGGCTCTTTGACAAACATGAACTGGCCACCATGGAGCCACTGTGCTCAGTGCCGTACGAAGGCAGAGAGGGATCCCTGCTATCAGAACTGAGCAAGACAGAGACCTGGGAGGACAGATTTCCCTGCGGTTGGTTGTGTAGCAGAACTGGGTTTGCAACCCCACCACTGATGAAATGCCTCCTCCTTCCTTTGAGAAGTGAAATGCAGTGGTGGCAAACCGGACCCTGCTTTGCCCATCCTGCACTGTGTCTAGCCCCTACCTCAAACCCACTTGCCTCTCTCACAGACCTCCAGTGCTGCCTGCCGCCGATCCAGCTCTGACATCATCCATGAGAGCACGGACAGCGCCAAGGCGCAGCGGGAGTGTCGCCTGCGGCCACATTTCAGCGACCCCATGCCGACAGACTCCGTGAAGAGGAAGCAGCTGGAACTGAAGATCGCGGCTGCTGCGCGACAGCACGCACAGAAGCGCCGGCAGGAGCGGGACTACGGTAGCCACCTTCCACACGCTCTGTGGGGCTGGTGGGCCGCATGCTGAGCCCTGCTTGCTGGGATAAATGCAGAGTAACTCTACTGACCTGGGGAGGGGAGGCATTCTGGATTTAACACTGGTGTGCAAGAAGTCAGGATCTACTCTGGTGTCTTTGTCTGTGCCTGACAGATGCAGGGGAGAGGGAACATAAGGGAACTCAGCCCCAGGCCTCACTTGGAGTTCATTTGCCTCTGTCTTCCTCTTCCTAGTAGTAAAATAGGAGATGAGGTGGCTTGCAGCCCCTCTTTCACCAAATCTTTGTCCTGGGAGGTCCTAATGCTCACAGCTGTGCCAACTTGAATTTCCCAGGTGAGCTCTGTGCAGCTGACAAAGCCTGTAATGATTTGTTTCTTTTCTAAGGTCCAGTGGTAGCAAAAGCCAACCTTGGCCATGGCGGCAGCTTTGATGAGACGCACCGTGCCCCGCACGGCTCCCTCCGCTCCAGGCACCACTGGAGCAACGTCAGCAGCCTGAGCACAGACAGTGGGATTGTTGGGGTGAACGAAGACCGGGACAGCCCAGATGCCAGTGAGGGCACCCGGATGAGGTCGGCAGAGGTGGCCAGGGCAGACAGTGGCATTGGCCAGACACCAGCCAGGAAGTGGAGGAACAGGGCAGCGGAGACACTGAGCTCCCTGCAGGCCTGGGAAGCCCACCGGCCCTGCACCGACTGTGGAGAGAGGGACCTGCCAGTGGAAACGGATGCACAGAACTGCAACCAGAGGCGGGCTGACCTCTGTGAGAAGTGCTGCAAGCGCAGGACAGAGCGCAAAGAGTCTGTGCTGGAGTTCGTCAATACGGAGGCCAGCTACGGAGAGGACCTGCGCATCATCAAAGAGGAGTTCTACCTCCCCATGCAGGCGGCTGGGCTCCTGAGCCAGGAGCAGCTCCTCGGTGTCTTCAGCAATATCCAGGAGCTCATTGACCTCAATGAGAACTTCCTGGAGATACTCCAGGAGGAGATTGATCGGGCTTTTGACCAGGTATGAATGCTTGTGTTTTCCGTGGGACTGGACTAGGGAATGCCCAATACTTTCCTCCCTCAGCTGTTGTAAACAAGTGATCTCAGTAGGTCTCTGTCAGTTCAGAGCTGCTGGCCTCACTCCTCTGCTGTGGTAACGCCACTGACGTTAGCAGAACATCAGCCCAGCTCGGGCCTGTTACCCAAGCTAGCTTTAAGCCAGTTAGCTTGGACACTGATAAGAGTAAGGCCATGGGGGTACAGAGTTCAGCTTGATCTGGTCACAAGGGTGAAGGAGACCAAGCTAGCCAGCCATACTCTTCTCCAGCCTAAGCTGACTCCTTCAAACTGTCTTGGTTATTCCTGCCCTGAGGCTGAAGTTTATTGTCACTTGTCTCTAGGTGAGTGCAGGTGCTCCCTGCTCTGATGAGAGCCTGCACTTACAGCACAGTGCATGAGTGGCTTCTGCTGATGCACCCTTTTGTGCACAATGGACTTTCATGATGGTCAGAAGGCAGAGCAATATAAATAAGACTGCAGAGCATCAGACAATCACTGCAAAGAACAAATAAACAGCTCCACTCTACTTTCTTCGAGGAACCACAACTCACTCACTCACTGCTCTATCAATTTTGCCAGGATATTTTGTCCACTAGGTAACACATGTCCTCCAAAACGCTGAACATCAGATTGAGCAACAAACATCCCCAAAACTGGCAACCTTGACAACGGTTGTCTTATGCCTGGCACAGTGAGGACAGCTGTGTACTGCAGTCAAGATGTCCTCCATGAATCATTTATTGAGACAGAGCTCCTGCAGACAGCTACTGGTTTCCCTGGTTCCTCCGCTGTCCCTGCCTCCACGTTGTCCTTTGCAGTCAGAGCTGAGCACTGCACCAAAAGGCCAGCAGCATCCAGGGAGCTGCTCCACCTCCTGCTGCTGGAATGGGCAGTAACTGCAGAGCCTGTCAGCCTGCAGCTAGGCTAAACTAATAGCATTATAACCACCAGATTATTATTATTTCCCTTATTCTATCACACATCCCTAAATCAAAAGATTTTTTCCATGACATTTATTTTTTACTTAGGCCTCAAAATAGCTAGTAGCAGCACAGCTGAAGGAGACTCGGCTTGTCAGCCAGGCCAGTTACTCAGAACAAGTGGAGAAGTTGTTATGTGCCAGATCTGTTACCTGAGTTACAGGCCTGCCCTGCCCATTTGTTACTCAAGTGCTGTTAATTTATGCTTTGCTGCTTTAGCCTTATGGTGAGAAGGGCCCCAGTGCACGCTCCTGCCCAGCGGGCTCATGCTGACCTCTGAGCCCCTCGTGTGCCGCAGCCATATCCAAAGCCAGTTGGACACTCTCCCCATGCACTGTTAACCCTAGACATGAGGACCTGCTTGTCTGCCACAGAGGGCAAGCCCCATTCCATGTTTGGCCTCGTATTCATCAAATAAGTTAATGTAAGTTGATGTTGATAGGACTCTGTATTTCCACTTCTCCTGAGCTAATCCAGCGGGATTGTGTTGCGCACTTGCAGAGTGACGATGACCTGATGACCGTGTGCATCGGCGAAATCTTTCTGGAGTTTGTCAACATGCTGCCAGCTTTTCAGACCTACTGTCTTCAGCAGTCCTCCTCCGTGAATATGCTGAATACATTGGAGAAGGAGAAGGAGTTGCTCAGGTGAGAAACATTGCTCTGGTAAGAAAAGGGCTGAGAGTATTTTTGGGGGGATTTGGGGAATAAAAGTCACAGTCAGAGGGTGAAGACTCTGTTCAGTTCAGCTAAATCAAAGTTTTTCATGCTGCCTAATATTCGTCATTTTTGAGCTGCTCTCTTTGGCAGCAGAGAGTATTTACTCTCCAAAACATATTCAGTCCTTAATATATCCAGTTAGTCCCCAGCTGTATACTGCATTGTGTGATGCCAATGTTTGTCCACGAACAACTGGGCTGAGATTTCACCAGATAACATAACTGAGGACATTCTCAGTCTCTGCGCCAGGCTTAAGCTGCTGTATGAAGCACAAATGACTTAAGTTTGTTTCCCATCACTTGCCCTAGCCTGTTGGACAAAGTTGGGTGAGTCACTTCTCTGTTTTGCCTGCAACAGCTGTAAAATGATGATGTTACCAAATTCCTCTTCTAAATACTTAGTAATCTAATGACGAAAGGAGCTACAAATGAAAGTAATCCGATATAAACTGATGTATCTGCCACAAGCCTACGTCAGTGCTTACCAGGGGAAGATCACGCCCTTGCTTTTTAAAAATAATTTTATAGTGGATACTGCAGAGGTTACGTGTTGGGATGCCAGGCACCTTGCCACTGCTTTGCAGCTGAGTGCAGCTGCAGAAGTTGTTATGAGTTTTTGAGAACACAGAACTCACAAAGTCGTTAAAACCAAAGGGGGATTGTGGTGCCCAGTATCTATCAGGACCATGTAGTTCATTTGTATTTGGGATGCAGCATCTGCTGGCAGAACAACGACCATTTCATTCCCTCTTCTTAATTCCCTGCAGAATATTCCTTAATGTCTCTCAGAATGACAACACAGCACTGCGGCGGATGAACTTGAGGTCCTTCCTGATGGCCCCTTTGCAAAGAGTCACCAAGTACCCACTGCTGCTCAGTAGAATCATCAAGGCTACCACCGAGTACCACCCAGATCATGGCAGCCTGCGGGAGGCCAAGAGCCGTATCGAATCCCACCTGGAGCACATCAACATGAAAACCAAGCAGGAAGGGAACACATGGACCCTGCGCTCTTTTCGCCAGGACAGCAAGAAGAAAAGAGAAGTCATCAACATCGAGATGAGAGAAACTGCCCTTAAAACTGTAGGTTGGCTGCGGGAGGAGACACGATTTGTAATGGAAGGACCTCTGCAGCTGGCTCAACCCCCTGACGGCCAGTGGGTGAAGAAAGGCAGCAAGACCTTGAAGTTCCAGAACATGCAGGTCCTCCTCCTGGTGAACATGAAGCGCGTGTCTGAGTCCAGCCTGGAATCAGCCGAGCCAGGGCCTGTGAAAGATGCTGTGCTGGTGCTCATCAGGGACAAAAATAATGGGAAGTTCCACTTGCTCAGGGAGCCCTTGAGGCTGAGTAATTGCATCGTCTCCACAGATCCCGACTGTGACGACACTTTTGAACTCATTGAGATCAGGCGGGAGGCGTTTGTGTTCCGGGACAGTGACCGGGCACGGACTCACCACTGGTTCAGGCAGATCCGTCGCTACTCGAGGGAGCTGGGCTCCTGGAAGAAGCGGCGCAACGCGCTGCCCAACATCATGATCAGCACTCCTCACTCTCGGCCCTGAGTCCAGGGCAGGCAGCACGCAGGAGAGACTCAGCTTGAGCGGGACCATGTGCAAGGCCCCTCGAAAAATTAAGCGGCTTGAACTTGCTCTGGGTTTTCCTCCATGAAGAACATCAGAAGGAGCCTGGCCTGTAGCCTAACTCTGATCTTCAGCGTTAGGACTCAGTCTGTATGTGGGCAATGTATAAACACAAATAGGCTTCCCCTGAGGAGCAAATCTCTGGAGGAAAATAGGAATTTTACTTGTTAATATTGCGCTGTGGGGGAATGGTGTATGATGCTTGCCATTGCATGGATTGCGTTGAAAGCAGGTCTTGACCACATGAGAAAGGTTTCCACCACTGACTATATTTCATCAGCATTAGGTAAAGTCAGGGTCAAAATTAGGTGCAGTATTACCCAACAGGAGGAAGGTGGGATAAAACAGCATTTTCCATCACTACTCCTAAGGATTATATTTCATTATTCATTTCTGTACATTCAGTCAAAATACTTGTTGATAAAGAAAAGTCTCTAATCCAAACCATGTGGGTATCAAATTGCTCAGATTCAGCTGCATGCACACAGCAAACAAACAAAAAAGTAGATGAGAATAAGTGGAGTTATTGCTCTTTCACACATCCATGGGGTTCCAGACACATCTGAAAGTACACGGAGTGTATGAGTGGTAGCCCTCTATGTAAAGTCTGTTATTTAACTGACTTAGGGACTGGAACATAATGCTGCATCTGAAATATTCTGGGACACTATGTAAATATAGCTCTGCTACCACTAATAGTGAACTTTAAAAATTGTGATTATTTAAAAGATGTAATCTAGTGTATTTCAAAGTTTAATGGAAAGGAGCAATTTACATTGTACTGTAGATTAACATAAAACATTTTAATAATATGTTTCAATGACTCTAGGTGGGTATTTTTTGGTATTGGGTTCATTTGTTTTCTGAAGCTGGTATGTCATTTGGTGTGGACAGCACTCAGGTGAGCAATGTGCCTATGTGCATTCTTTGAACTCCCCTGAACAAAATTCAGAAGCCAGTCCTAATCCAAGCAGGAGAAGGGCACAGCTCTGTGTTGTCATTATTACCAGGCAGCAAGGGACTGGCACAATCTCTTTTTGCTCTGGAGCCAGTCCTGGCGGGGGACTGGTCACCACCACCTGCCAGGAGCGAAGGCTGCAATGGGGGCACAAAGCACCCCCTGGAAGGTCCCCCCTTCTCTCAGTTCCGCAGCGTGGAAGTTGCTTGAGGCTGAACAATGGTAAAAAGGCAGAGAAGGTTTTAACCTTTTCAGCCTGACATTACCACTGACTGTGGTCTTGTGATTCCAAGATCAGCAAAATGTCATGTTGCAACTTATACAGCAAAGACCAGATTATAACTCCAGAGGCTAAACTAAAGGAGCCTGAATTTTGGACAGCAGATCTCAGAGAGTATTCCAGAATTGTGTTTTTTTTTTTTTTTTCAGGTCCATACAGTAATGACAAAGCCAGTCAATGTTATTTATTGTCAACAAAATATGTGTGCTCCAGAGACTTTATAAACTAAGTGCTCAAGATGTATAGAAGTATGTTCTGCTTCTAGCTCTGCCTTTTCTCTCATAGCATGGTGCGCTCTGGCTATGCTTAAAAGCAGGTAGCTCCTTGCATAGATTTTTTTCTTTCTCACCTCCAAACTTAGCACTTACAGTGTAAGATTTTTCTCGTTCTCTGATGTCATTAGTTTCACTGTTCTTTAATAAGATCCTGCTTTCCAGGGCAGCATTGTGAAGTCTTCAGCGGCACTGAACATTAGAACAAGCAGGTTCACTCTTTCATTGTCCTCAGAAAGAGTCTTATGAAGAGCCCTGCTGTCAGCACAGAGGAAGCACTTCTGTTACCCTCTGAAAGATTAACAAATTGAGCTGTTCTGATCTGTATAGATGAGAACATTGCACCCAGAAATAGTGTCTGATAGAATGAGACCTTTGTCTTATGGGCGTTCAGACAGCTCCAATTCATTTCCTAACTTGCTCTGCAGTCAGTGTCCTGATCCTGAAGGTGAGGGAATGCGGAATATATTAAAAATTAAACACTTGCAGTGACTCGGTGAAAATGTGAGGCTGTGCACCTCTTTCCCCATCCTTAGGGCAGCAAGATGGAGTTCATCTCACCGGCTCTATTGGCCTCACCACATGCAACCACAAGGCCTTTTCAGCAGACCTAGGAGAGCTGAGGACAAGAGGTAGCGGTTTTGTCCTCCCAGATGAGACCTGGTCTTGCGCAGGACTTTTGCTAACCCTTGAGACACCAACACACCTTATTCTAGAGGACTATTAAATGCACAGTGACATTCTTCAAGTCAAGGCCAGCACAGAAAGGAAAATACCTGGATAGAAGAATGAAAGAAGAGGGAAATCCAACAGAAAGCCCCAATGCTTAGGGAAACTGGCATGTGCCCAGTTGAGCTGAATAGCATAGGGAGCCAAACGAGTTTGGGTGGCAGCTCACTGCTGAGTGCTGGCCTGCGTGATAGCTGGCCAAGTGCCTGTCGGGGCAGGCACTCGACTTCCTCCACTGAACTGGAATCCCTTCTGCCATTTCTAGTTGAGATAAGCAACAATTTATTCCCCAGAAAATGCATTGAGGAGCCACTGGATAGCTTTGCTTTAAGAGTTTTGTGTTTATTTTTCCAAGTAAATTGATGCCTAAACGGAGCAGCTGCTGAAGGTGCTCTGGTGCTCTTATAAAATGTCTGCGTGTAACAGCCTTCAATCCTTATTCACATTATGAACAAAAAGCAACAGCTTGCAGCGTATTTTCATGACCAAAATGGTTCAGCTATTGTCCCTTCATTACTTCCAGTGGCATTTATATGATGAGAAGACAAAAGCACAGTAAGCCTAATAGCTTAATTTTAATGAGTGTTTTTCACATCCACAGAAAGCAGCAGTTTCCAGAAAGTTTTCAAGTGTTTTTCCAGAGCAGTGATTTTCTCCATAGCAATCAAAACCAGCAATGGATCATTTGAACAGTCAAATCTCTAAATCAATGTACCTTGTGGCATCCTGGTTGTTACAAAAGGCTAGAGCAGAAAAGGCTCTTACGTTACACATAAGAAGTCTGTATTTTAGTATCTATCTTGTGTTTGTATAACTAGGCAATTTTTAGACTCATTTTTTTTTCTAGGTATCACAGGAAACACCTGCCAGCCAGGTTCCTAGTAAACATGGCCAATTTCCTCTGAACCGACAAACTCTCCCAAAAAACAAGTCCATAAATAATCTCCCGGTGTTAAGTTCTGAGGAGGAAGTGTATTCGGTGCCGTCGCCCCGTGCTAAGACGCCTGCGGCTGAGGAGCGCCGCAAGCTCTTTGATCCCGGACAGCCTGCTACGATAAGCAACAGAGTGAGCGGGGAGCCTGTCAGACGGGACTGAGGTTATGTTTTGAACAGTATTAATCTTTTAGGTGTCCGGTGTGTACTCAGCTGCTCGCCTACTTTTAAATTACAGGTGTTGAAGGGGAGCGTGAGCATCGAGCACTGTTTGTAGCCTCGCAAGTGCTTGTGCTGTGCGTGAGCCTGCACAGGAAGGTTCGAGGGTGGGTCTCAGCACCATGATAACATGGTTGGTTTCCATGAGCCCCAGGTACCTGTGTGAATGCGGATGATCCCCCTCCTGGGAAGCGCCAGGTCTTTTGGTATCACAGACACACATCTGAATGGCAGCCCTGGGGATCAGCTGTGCTGTATTTTTCCACTTCAGATTAACAGACCTGACACGGTGCTATTATAACTTGTGATACTCAGCAGTGGGGTCATCTACAGGCCAAGAGAGTATTTGTTCCAAAACAGCCTTCTATGTCATATTTTTTTGCTTCTCAGAAGTCATAAATGATGATCCTAAAATTACTTTTCATTAATTCTTCCAACTGAGCTTATGCAGCTAGTATACTAGCAAGCCAGAAGGACTTATCCTGTTTGGAGGTACCATGTTGAGAGAGGGGAAAAAAACAGGGAGTCAGATCATCACCACTGACTTAACAAAGTTCATATACCATCTTTGACAGCAATTTAAGATCAGTCCTCCTTGTGACTTGCTGAAGGGAAAAAAAAAGTCTCTTTTAGGGACCATGCAGTTTTGCAGTGATAATGAGAAAGGATTGCTACATTCCCATGGGAATTCTCTTGACAGGAGGGTGTCAGGAATACATTGGAGAGGCATCCAGCCTACATCCAGAGGAATGTTCTGGCTGAAAAATTTAGATCCAATTCTGGACAAAGATATGGAATCAGCACTTACAAGTATCACTTTGATAAGGCAGGGTCTCATGCCAGATTTGGTTAGGTTTGCATGTCAAAACTACCTGGGCCAAACCCTCATGTATACAAGTGTCCTATACAAGTATCACCTGTGAGTCACCCTCCATCACTACCTTAGAAAATGACAGCGCAAAATGTTATACCCATCACAAAAGAACAGGGCTGTTTCCCACATGTGCTGCTGCAGAATATGGATTTTGATTGGAGACAGGTGCAGATGATTAAGAAATCAAAGATCGGAGAGTAACACTGCACAGTTTTAAACCTCCTGGCAAGCCTCTAGGGCACTCATTAAATGAAAAAAAGTAAGGCATCTCCCTCAGGAAGTTGAAGGTGGTTCCATAATGGAAACTTTTATATACTGTCAGTGGAAAACTTAGAGCAATAGAGACACATAGGGCCCCCATCAGCAGGGAGTGAAGGATCTTAACAAGGAACCAAAAGCCCAGCAGAGCATCCTCTAGCACCGATATCCGCTCAGGTTTGACTGGCACCAGTTACCTGATTGAAAGCAATTGAAAAGCTATCATTAGCTCTGTGAGCAGGCATGAATATAACGATAATTTGCAATTCTCTAGCTCAGTTGCACCCCACTCCTCTAGCATGTTCTTTGCATCTCTCAGAAAAATCCTCAACTGAAGGTGAAGAGACCCAGGTTGCAAGAAAGCTCTCCTAGGAAAAGATGCCCTGTATCAGAGTGGGCAAAGGAATCATTGTTCAATGGCAATTGGGCACCAGATGTTGGTTCTGACCCATTCCCTCCCAGTGCAGGGAAAATCCTTGCAGCAGCCATGCCCATGTCAGCATCCTTGGGAGGACGAGCACCGAAGGACAATCAGGCACTGTGGGGAGGGCTGGCCAGTGAGAGAGGGAAGCCAGGGAGGAATTCAACAGGCTGCTCAGCTCTCAGAACAGCTCTCACACCTCCAGACCTTGTTACCTGACCGTACCCATCAACAGGCAGCACGTTAGTGAGGAAGGTGGGTGAGGACTAACCAGTGTCTGCGAGTGCGTGCGGCCCTCAAGAGACACCGTGTTTGCTCTCTGCTTGAGTCTAGTTGGGAGGCCAGTGGCCATGATGTCCCCCAGAGATCAGTACTGTGGCTGGTACCAAACTGGGAAGAGTGGCTGAC
>VWPW01017236.1:0-21062 GCA_013389825.1 Crypturellus undulatus
CACAGGTTGATAACGAATCTGACACTGCAGGAAATAACTAGATCAACTATGATGGTGTGAAAGTAAATCCGTGGCCCAGACAGGCAATTGGGTATTAACTTCTCTTGGATTAGGTCTGGATCCCCAAAATTTAAGGAGATTTTCTGTTTTCATGTCAGCTTAGCAGAAAGTTTTGTATTTATTTTGTGTTATCTGGGAAAATTCAGCTGCAACTATTTAACTTTTATCCCTTCCCAGGGAGATGTATATATCCTTACCCTCTTGTTTCTTGGCAGCCTGTAATAATGTCTCTAATCCTCCTTGACAGAAGTTTTCTAAATGAAATAATTCTCTTTTAGCAAAAAATGTTGTTCATGATTTATTTCCATGCCCCCCACTCCATCCTTGCATCAATGATTAAAGTAGTCTGAGCGAAGAGATGTAGGCCAAAAGTTGACTTTCTTTCAGTCCTTGTCTAAGCTAGTTTGCTGCAAAGCCTTAATTCTTCTTTGAGATAATGGCTCTTGGGAGAAGGAAGGGGAATTTGTGTGAGGTCAGCAATGCTACAAATGCTCACATGCAATGCTCAGAATCAATGTGAATAAGATCCCCCCAAAAGAGCAATGAACTTGCTGGATGACAGAACAGCCTCCAGCCACCACTGTGCTGCCTGCCAAAGGCAGAAGAATGAGCCAAGGAAATGGCTTGTAAATCTCGATGGCTTTGGGCTACTTTCAAAGGCTCTAGAGACCAAGAGCTTCTTGTCTTCTTCCAGAGGGATCCTCCTGTGGTTTCTGGAGGGAATCACCATCTTCCTCATGTGCAAGTGTGCAAGCCGAGCTCATAAATATGATGCCAGGAGGTGGCTCTTGAAGTGGAGTATCACAGTCTGGGTGGGTTTTGTAGGCTGATAGGGTTTCTAGTCCATGGAAACCCTGCAGAAGAAGGCTTCCTTCAGGTCCTTCCCAACAACAGGTCTTTGGAGAGTTGCCTGTCACCTTGGAAATACCCCAGAATGGGGATGACCAATGTTTGCAAGAGTGACCAGGTGAAGAGAAAGCAGGCATTTATATAAAGCCTGAATAATGCAGCTTTGCTTTATTTTAAAAAGAAAAAATATATATCAGCAAATCTGCAGCTGTTCTCAACAACTTCCTGTGCTTAGAACAGAGTTAAGGGGCAAGGCTCTTCACCTGCAGTGTTATCAATGGCTGTTGAGTTGTGCTAACACCCAAATCCTCACAAAAGGATGTCAAATGCTTAGTGTGCCTCATTTCTAAGGTGCTCTTCAAAGAAATAGCTGTTTTTACAGCAGAGGCAGCATTGTGCACTGGAAGAGGATGTTAGCACTGCCCTGGACTTTAGTCAAGGATTTAATAATGTTTTCTTATCTCTAGGATTTAAAAGGTGAGAGAAGCTGTGCAGCTCTTGGTCCACTACTGGGTGCTAGCGGATGTGTAAAGTATTTGTAGGATTTTTGACCTTTTGCAGAAGTAAGTGACTGCTGAAGCAGGCCTGAGGGAAGACTCTGTGCTGCCAAGACAGATGGTGGCTGAGAAATCAGTAATGCCAGAGCTGGGGAAAAGCAGCCCTCGAGCCTTCTACGGAGTATTTATTTTGTGAAATACCACAACAATGTCACCTGCTCACAAAGCGATTATTTTTTGAATGCTCCCTCTGAGCCTGTTTCCCTAGGCCTGGGGGGCTGCATGCAACAAAAGATGCATGAAGTCAGGAAATACTGATATTATTTTCAGGGAGGATGCCTATTTTATTTTGCTGGCAGCTGAGATCTAGTGGAGAGGAGTAGGTATCTGGGACCGTTCCTGGCTCAGCTGCTGGGACCTACTTAGGATCTTGTCCACGCTCCTACCCTTGTCCTAGTGACCAGCATCTTGCTCATGTGAACCAGGTCTTTGGGGAAAGGAGCATCCATCTAGATGTGGTTACGTGCAGAGGTTTCTCTAATGCTGATAATGCCAACAATATCTGAGAGTAAATCATCATTTAAAGTACAGGCAGGACTTTGGCTGTTATATAGAGATAAAACTTGAGCTGACATGCCTTAATCATTGATCAGGACCTTAATTATTGCTACTATTCTGCTCTCTAATACCAGAACCTGACAAGCAGATCCTGACTTTTCTTACAGAGATATCACTCAGTTGAAGCTGGAGGATATACATTAGGGTCTGTCCATTTAACAGTCATTATATCGATTATGGGTCTGAACTCTGCAAACATTTACTCCAGCTCCAGTGACATTAGCTTCACCAGCAGCAGTAAATTCTCCTAGGGATCATGTAGTCTGCATAAAATATTACATCTATTTAGATTTAGCAGCCTGTGTGCATAGGTTTAAATAAAAATAAAAGTAGTGTTCTTTAACTGTATAACATTAAATAAACAATGGTAGAAACATCTGCTAGTTTTGATTTTTAATTTACTGTATAATAGCTTACATCATAATAAATGGTGTGTGATCTAGCTGTAACTTTGAATTTGTCAGGAAGCTTGCAGCCAAATCACTGAAGTTAATGGTAGTTCTGCAATCAACTTTGCTATATGTCAAATCAGAGGAGCCATTATTGAATTTTAAAAGGCAGAATTACTGTGTTGTTTGTATTATATTTTAATGTTTTTTTGGATAGCAGTAGTATTTTTCTCTCAGAGGTATGCATGAAATAGAGTTTCTGTTCCCAAATACGAAAACCAAACAAGGCTTTGGTGCAGTTGCTTGAATTTCAATTTTGAAGGGGTTAGATGTATCCAAAAGTAATTACAAATCTGTCTGAAATGAAAGAGTATATTTCCCATGTTGGATATATTGCTCTAGCGTGATTTTTTTTGGTGAATTAGGGGAATTTTAATTGTACACTGTCATATTACTCATTGTTCTCAAACTAAATCCCAGTGCCAAGATCTGCATTACGGATAAAACCAACAGTTATTAAACCTGACAATTAAAACAATAAAGTGCTGACACAGTTGAACTTGAAAAAATGAAAACATATTTGCATTTCTCCAGAGCTGGCAAATGGAAGGGAATTGACTTGTTGGATTTGGTTGTTTCTCAGCAGTCTCACTTCCACTCACCGCTGCAGCATGGGCTGCCAGTGCCCCTTGGAATGGGGTGAAATAATGGATGGGAATGTGTAATACCATTCTTATATATGTGTGTGTGTGTGTGTATTTCTTTTTTTCACAAAGCCTTGCTTTGGGTTAAACGAAGCACGTTTAAAGAGTCCGTGCCCTAGACTGATTGTGCTCCTAGCTTCTTTCTATTTCTAAGATTATATTAAAAAATCTTATTCCATAATGTACTTCTGGTGCTAAGGCTGCAGAGTATCCCACAGAGGTACAGCAAAAGGACTGCCCAAGTCCATGATTGTGTTTTATTTATTTATTTTTAATGGAGATGATGGCATTTCATAAAACAGGATATTTCATAAAACAGTTGCCCCACTTGATCACAGCCTGGACAGGTTCTCTCTTGGCCCAGATAACTAACCCAGCCTCCCTGGGCATTTAATATTATACAATAGACTGAGGATTTAAAATAATGTTTGTAGCTCTTATTTAAACCAGACTTTCATAGGCTGCAATATGGGATGTTTTGGGGATTTTATTTGCTTGTGATTTCATGTGACAAACTTCTAGCTGTTGTTTTTTCCTCTTTGTGCTCTTCCTAATATTATGAACTTGTTCTAGGTGGCATGTGGTCCAGGGAAGTTTTCAGATCTACAGAACTGCTTGGTCCCAAGGCACTGTTGGGAGAGGAGTCCACATCCCTTGAGCAGTGCACGGCAGTAATAAGTGTAATGGACTCATCTGGATAATTATTACTTGCATAGCATCTCTGGTTTCTCTAGCCCATGCTTGACTTCCTCACGTCTCATATAATAAAGCAAAGAGGTTTCGCCTTGTTGGCCACACTGGCTTTCAGCCTGTTACCTCTCCTGCCATTGTCCCCTCCAGCAATTTGATCACCTAGTTCCCTGGCTCGCTACTTAACGAACACCATTAATTAAGGTGCCCTCCTAAAAGAGAACACGTTGGTGTTCTTTATTTGGGGTAGAAGTGCCCAACATCCTGCAGCAACCTAGGGTGCAGAGGGGCCTTAAAACCAACATCAATATTTCTGCACATAAACCTCATCTCTGAAGCTGCCTGTGGAGCTCGAAGCCAGATACTCTCCTGGTGCCCTCAGCATCCAGGTGCTTCTGCTTCATTCTTCACTTTGTGGTGTGCTTGAAGGATGGGGGAAGTATCCTTTGAAATCATTAAAGCTAATGTAAGTCACAGTCTCTTTCTTTAAAAGAAAATGCCGCTAATGGGAAACCACATGCCTAGTTGTTAATTGTAGCTCACACCTTAATTAGGGCTGAATGCCCAGATGGAATAAACCAAAGTCACTTAAGTTGTCTAAAGCAGCTGGTAATTTTCTTCCTTATGTGCTGGATTGCACCTATGTCCCATGAAATCTGTAGCCTCTGCAAGGCTAATTTTCCCTTGCTCTCCAAAAAGGCATTTGGAGAAGCAAGTAAAAATGCAGCTAGTGCCTCTTATGTTTTCTCTTGCTGCAAAACTGCCTCAAAGACAATGACTTGGATTATGTTCTTCCCAAATCCATGCTGCTGAACTCCTTTGGTCATCAAGGTTGGTGCTTTCTGTAAGCTTTGAGATGCCTCTGTTCATGCAAAAAGCGGTGGATAGAGTTGTTGAATATCTTGTATTTGCTGAGTATGTATGGGCTCAGCATGATTTTTTAAAAATACATGGTAAGCCACAGTCACGGTTCAATCTATTTTTAATTGTTGCTAATTAATTTTTAGCTGAGCTTAAACCTTGTGAATTAAACTGATTTTTTAAAATTATTTTTATATATATTTAAAGTCATGTCTTTCACCAGCATTACACCTTTGTTCTTGCAAGGGAGCTGTTTTATATCAGCACCAGGAAGACATTGTTTCTGTCTTGGCATATATATATATTATATATATAAAATAACTCATGCCTGTGAATAAGCTTTAGTGGGCTAGTGTGTGCATAACTACCAATGAACCTTGCCAGCTGTAGATATCTGGTGTAGACCCTGGAGTTTGGTAGGTACCCTCAAAATCTAAGGAAAGGTCAGTCCTATGGAAAAGCAGCGTAGTAGAAGAGGACACCACGTTTTTTCCCTCTGTTCTTGAGAGACTTTGGTAAAAGTGTCTCAGTCTGTCTCTTTCTGAAGCTTGACTCCAACAGCATCTGTGCGAAGAAGGGTGTCATCCTTATCGGTGCAAGGGTCCAAGCCCTCATGCTTTATCACTGCTTTTAAAGCTTTGCTCATTATCTTGCCTATGGCATGTTCTCCACACTGCTGATGGAGATCCTATAAGAGAAGATGGGTCTTTGGGTTTGCAAGGGGGTCCTGGAGGGCTCTGACACCACCAACGGTGACTCCTCTCTGGGCAGCACCTCTAGCAGCTCCTTCTGCATTTTGCTCTAAAATCCTTTCCCTCGGCTAAGCCTCGTTTTGCCAGCAGAGGCCGTTATGTGAAATTGCTGGTTTGAATGTGTTAATGGTAATGAAAGATAAAAAGGGGTGTCAGATTTGTTTGGCTTATAGTACTGAGAGGAATGTTTGAAAGACTTTATAAGTAGATGTTGGTCTGAGGATGTGTAATTGTTGGTGTCTTGGGAAACGGAGGATAGATAAAGGAAGTAAAGGATGGAGTTTGCAGGCAGGACCCGAGCACAGCAGAACACTGTGATAGGCAGTGGGAGCAGAGGGAATGCCTGTATCAGATTGAAAGAATTGGAAGGAATAAATACTTCAGAAAGTGGATGGTATGCTAAACAAAGATGTCATGGGTGAAGTGTCTACCCCTAGCATTACTAAATATTAGAACTCAACCAAAAGCAGTTACAGGAATGTCCCCGTATGAAATCTTATACGGAATGCAGTACACTCATGGGATTCCGATAGACCATCCAAAAATAGAGGACAAATACAAACCTATATAGTTACATTAATGCAGGAATTATAGACAATGAGAAAAGAAGGGGACCCCTTTGGGATTTTCTATCCACAACATCCAACCAGGAGATATGGTATATGTTAAGATATGGAAAGAATTTCCATTAACCCCTCAATGGGAGGGACCTTTTGTTGTTCTCCTCACCACAGAAACTGCTGTAAGAACTGCTGAAAGAAGATGGACGCATGTAACGAGTGAAAAGTGTGGGATCAGCGCTTGCTCGCTTAGCTTCGAATCCACCGGACACTTCTCCCCGCGGTTGGCTAGCTTCTCGAGGTCATCTCGTATAAAGAAAAAAGGGGGAATTGTGGGGGACTGGCTGGTACAGGGGGATGCCCTTGGCCCGTCCTTGACTAGAGGACTGGAGTGAGATAATCAGGAAGAAGATAGCCGTGGTAAACAACGTAGAGAAAGGAACTGTTATCTTGTTCATTTTGATTGGGGCTTAGCAACGCACTTATCTACCAATCAGCTAGGTACATATTAGAGTCTGAAGTGCTTGAGTGTATAAAAGGACAGAGCTAACGCGGAATAAACGGAGCTGGATATAACTCACATTGAGTCTTAGTCTGGTAATCCTGACCTGCCTTGAAGCTTCACCTTGCTCGCCGCAACAGAGATATGCAACTGATGAGTAACTTTGGCTTTCCACCATTCAAAGACTGGTCTTCTCCTGAAGCATTTGGCATCCAAACAAACAAAAACCTACCTACCTTTTGCTTGAGCTGCATCTACTCCATCTACCTGCTTTGCTGCTCTTCATGTTTTCATTCAAAGCAGCAGGTTCCTATTTTGTGTGACCTGGTTCTGGAGACCATTGCTGTTTTTCATCCCCAGGACTATTGACTGAAGGGACCAGTCAGATATCAGAAATATGTAACCTCTGCAGAACAAAACAAAAACAAATGAACAAAAACCTTCCAGAAGTTTTAGGGATGTCGGCTACTTTTGGTATTGGCGAATATTCAGCAGAGATGTCTCTTGGTCCATAATCAGTGATCCCTTTGCAGTAAAAAGAGGGGTGTTGTAAATGTTTTATAAGCAGGCAGTTGATGGTGTCAGTGTCATCTGATGTCCCCTTTGTCTTATTGTGGTGGCAAACAGGAGAAGGGATCCCCTCGCCTCTTTGTCGCGTTCGACTGTTGACTGAAGAGCAAGGTGAATCTGGTTCCTGGGGACAAGAAAACAAAAGATATAAAGTGACAGGCTGACAGTGTACCTGAGAGAATTATATCGGGGATAACAGGCATTTTTAACTAAATTGCAGCTATTGTCTGTGCCAATGATCCTGGTGCTCATGCTTCCACGAGCCCGTCTCCCACAGAGGGTTATGTTTGCTTTTATTACTATTTTTTTAGGATTGTTAGCTCTGTTCCCATTTATACTTTACCAAATATAAGTCTTCCTGGCTTCCCATGGCGCTGTTTATCATCCTGTCCCAGGGTGCTCGGACGAGTGTCCAAACAGTGTGGAAAAAGGCAGAATTGCTTCCAAATGCATGGAAAGTCTGGAAAGAGGATCTTACTGAACCCCAATGGACAAAACAGAGAGGGAGGGAATTGGGGAAAACCTTATTTTCTTTAATTCCATTTCTGTTCATTGCACTGCTCCAATCAGTTTGCACCAGCACTGGTAGTACACATCAGTGGTTCATCCTTCCTTGCAGGTGGCCCAGAGAGCTCTCTGAGGACACATTGCTGAGCAGTTCCAATGACATGAGCACCTGCAAGGAAATACTTTAAAAATACTCTATGGTAATTATAATAATAATTCACAGGTGCTGTGGGACTCATTGGACAGATGCTGAGGTGGTAGTTCAGCATCTGTCATCTGCTGTGCTTAATAGATACTGTCCATGTCTCGCACGCTTCACCCTCCCTATTCAATTCCAACATATTTATCAGCATCAGTTTGGTGCAGTTGCTTTGCTTTATACAAGTGTGTGATGACTCCATCCACGAGATGTCTCTGAGCCTACAGCTGTAATCAGAAGTTATTTCTAAAGAAGGAAGAAGCAAGAAAGTTGTACTTTATATACATCCAGTTTTCAAAAGATGTTTTAAGGTTCTGTTTGAGTAGTGACTGTTTTTCATAAATGGTTGTCAGGCTATTTGCTGTTATGATTTATTTATGGCGACGTCTAGCAACATCTGTTTAAACATAGGTTACATGTACTGCTTGTATTTATAACAAGCTTCTGATGGGCATCGGTCCTTCCCTGTGCAAAGCACTAAAGTGACTGGAAAACGGGTCTCCTGGGCAAAAAAATAAGCACTGACTGCTCAGTAGAAAGGTGCAAAGGGTGTTGTGTCTCCCTCCCAGATCTACAGATTGCATGCCTGCAGGTGGGCTAGTGTCACCATGCACAGGGCAACCCAGTCTCTGCGTGTCCCTAACTCTATCAGATGTTAATTCATTTCACTGACACCAATTCCAGCTACATTCCTGGTTTCAGGCTGAATTTTTTTTTTCAAATATGTTTGTTTCCACATGTTTTTGTCTGTAACTATAACTCTGAATCAAACTGTGAGGAAATAGTCTCTCTAATCCTGTTAGAGAACATGAAGGATCCCCTCCTTGTGGTGTCTCCAAGCCCAGGCTGGCTGGGGCCTGCATGAGTTTTTTTTTGGTCAAAATTGCTTTTCCTGCTACTTGGAGTCTTCTGAATATTTGGTATCATCAGAGTTGACGCAAGGAGAACCTCTCTCCTTGGTCTCAGTTACTCTGCTGCCAGATCCTTGACAAGTAGGAGGAAGTGGGGCCGTTGTGTGAATTGGGTGTATTACTTTGCTCCGAGACCAAGGTAATTGCTCCCAATTGCATTTTGCAGACATATTGCTCTGGCACAGACTTTGTTTGCTCAGTGTTGCAGATAAAAATCAATGCCATATTTTATCCAGGCTTAATGTTGTTGTCCAGAACTGTTATACAGAGAAACCCAGATCCTGGCAGCCTCTTTGCTGTCTCCAAAAGGTAATGAAAGAAAAGGATCTTTTTTTTTTTTTTTTTTCCTGCAAACGTCTTTCTTCCCTGGGACCTGGTGTTTCCCTCCAGAGCAATTTCAATGCGAAAAGCAAAGATGTCGATCGCTAGGCTAATTCTGCTTTGTTGTTCCAACAAAGAACTGGTGGGTTTTGCTGGTGGTACTAAGGCAAACACACTTTTATCTAATAGCTGGAGCACCAGATGAATTGTGTTTGGCTTCCTACAGTGCATCAGAATGAAACGCTGATTTTTGCAATAGCTGATGAAGCGCAACAGACTCCAGACTGCAACTATTCTGCCTGTGGAAGCAGGTGGGAACAAACTCAGCTTCAGATTTATACATTGTGATACATGATGTTTCAGAATGCAAGGTGATGCTATCTCTGTGTACGAGCAGTAAGTTCATAAGAAACCTCCCTAATTTATGTCTAGGAAATTTCTTAAAATATAAGATATTCTTAATTCTGCAATTATTTTTATAATCTATGAAAATGAGAAAAAATACGGATAAGCATGTAGCTAGTCCAAAGATTCATGGAAAGAAACTTCCTCTGCTTTGCTTTGAATAATTAATTTGGTATCCATGCCGGACTTAAAAGCCACTTCTGCTAGAGAATATAAAGAACGAGCAAATGTTCTTTTTAACATGTGCGTCCCAAATCTGTTCGCAGTTATGCCAGTCATTGTGCTCGAGTCAATGCAGTTGATTGGGATTTGCCCCAGAGTGAATGTGACAAGATTTAGACTCATTTTGTATACAACATAGATTATTGCCCAAATTGTGGCCTGCTGAAAACAAACAAGTGCTGATTTCAAAGGCCTGTGTTCACAGTGGGTAAATGATGATCCCTTTGATAAATGGTTATTGTTTTAAGAATTGTGTGTACATCATCTAGGCAACTCTAAACTTTGATGGTCAGCATAGACCCATAAAAACTTCCAAGTGCTTTACATACATGTCAAGGCACTCTAGAAGTGCTCAGAGATAAGCATGTACTGAAGTGCTTCAGGAAGAACCAGGCTAATTGGTACTTTGCATGAATCAACATTTTGGAATATTTGGAATAATGAGTGAATTCCTAACTGGAAATACTGTGAAGTGCAAAGAATTATTACAGATACCAAGGCAAATGCATCATGCTAAGCAGATGCATTTCTGTGGTTGATATCCAATAGCCATAATCTCAAAGTAGTTTGTATTTTTGAGGAGATTTATATTCAAGATGGAAAGCAGCATCCTCCCATTTTTGGTGCAAGACAGCTTAGTTTTCTCACCTTGCACAGGCAGCCAGAGGAGTACAGGTTAGAGTTTGCAGATGTCTTGAAGGAAGTATGTGATGAGGAGACTGAAGCAGGAGATCAAATAGGTTTGAAACAATCCTATCTGAAACTTTATTATTATTCCTTTTTAGCTTTCATTGGTTTATCTCTGTTTAAGTAAAAGCTAGGTAGTGTCATAAGCTCCAGCTCAGTTCTTGATGCCCGCTATGTACGTGACCTGAAGGGATGAACAGTTCCTGTCATAATTGGTGTTAAGCATGTTGTCAGAGCCAGAAAAAAAACTATATCTATGACTATATCAGCTAAAGCACTTGTCTGCTTGGAAGTTTTGCATGGGAAGTTTTACGTGCTCTTGGCTAGTGGATTTCAGTCTCTGCCTGTCAGTCTATACAGCATGACAGTAATGTCAGGAACAATTTTGAAGTGAATATTTCTCTGCTCTGGCTGTTGGATAGACAGCTTAATGCTGTCAACTTTTTCTGCAAGACAAGGAAGCAGATGCAAGTTCTACCTGTGGTGTTGCAGTGTAACTTGATATTGATTTTATGCTATATATATCATGCTCTTGAAATGACAATGCTTGAATGGTTATTTTCAGCAAAGAAGCTACTGAGCTACCGTCTAATAGTCTTTTTCTGAGCTTGTGTATACCCATGAAAAGCAAAAGTGTCCCTGGAAATAAGTTGTTGTTTCTGATCAACTTTACATGACTATACAGGGCTTCACTCCAGCATACTGTCTCCATGCCTTTCAGCTAAAATAGTGATTTGATTTAATCTCTGTGATATTTTAAAGTACAGAATGCTGGTGGGCAAAAAATCTGATATTTCTGATATTCAAAACAGATAGATAGACCAGATACTTTTTTTCCCTCCTCTTTTGAATATGTGTAATGCAGTAAGGAAAAAAAAAAGGACAATGCCACAACATATAATAGTGCTGCTGCTTCCATGAAGGGTGCTTTTATGGCTTTACATGTGAGAAATCACACACATAGAAGTCAGGTTTTGCAAGATGAAATATTGAAAGTTTAACTGTTGCTCCAACTTCTAGGTCTAAGCCTGAAATACTGTTATGATCACCCTGAGGTCTAAAGCCAAGAAGGGCCATCAGGATACCTCATCTGGCCATTGGCAGTGTACAAGAATTTCGTCCAGTTCCTTCTATTCTGAGTCAACTGTGGCATGTCAGAAAATTAGTATGTTATCAAGCCTTTAGTCTTCTTCCAACTTAATTCATCATCATCTTTAAGAAGCACATGTCTGAACATACTTTTAATATATTTAACTTCTGGTCATTGGATTTTGTCGTACTTTCCTCCATTGTAGTAGAAAAGCTCTTTTTATCTGAATTTCTCCCAAGAAGATATTGATGTGCAGTAATAAAGTCACCACTCAATCTACTGCTTGGAAAGATAAATAGATTGAGCTTCAAGACTCTAATTTAAGTGTTTTCCTACCATATTCTTCTCATGATTTACTGTTCATTCTTTGGTGAAGAATGCAAAACAAGTGAAATGCAAACTTTCAGGCTGTAGCAATTTCTAAGCTTTATACAAATATATTACCAGAGCAAACAGGGATGAATGCGTTGTGTTGGCATGTGCACGGATGAATAATGGCTCAGCAGCTTTACTCTAATGCTTCACATAAATTCCTCTGTTAGATAGAATACATGCACGTGCATTTTTTAGGGGAGATGAGTGTTCATAGAGAAGCATTGTTTTATTTTCGGTAAAGGCTGTGCTGATCTCTTCTATTGTGTATCTACAGCCATTTTAGTTCAACATGGTGATTTTTTTCTAGCTGTTCTGATCTCTAGTGGTGATCATCTGCCCAGGAAATGTTTTTTTTTCATGGTGGGAGTAGAGATCCACTGTGTTGTGTGTGTTTTGACTCAGGTGGGGGAGCGATCTGGATCTATGAAGTGTAGGATGAAGGATTTGTCTTCTTGTCCTGATCTTTCCTTTCTCCCCCAACAGTTTACAAGGTGGTAACGGTGACAGGCAATGTCCAGGGAGCAGGAACTGATGCCAACATCTTCATTACTCTCTTTGGAGAGTTTGGGATTACTCCCAAGACTCATCTCACCAGCAAGTGAGTATCTGCAATGACATCCCTATTCTTGAGGCCTGTTTTTCAGTAACTTTTTATTGTGTTTTGAGGAAACATAATACTGTGTTGATGGATGCAGAGGGAATACATCTTACAGGTATTTCAAAATGATTGGGGAAATCAGGATTTTTGCTCTTGCATGTTTCTTAGGTTACGCTTTGCAAACCTGCATTCCCTTCCATAGGTAGAAATGTATATTCAGATACAGATTATATAAGGCTCATACTTACGGGGAGTGGGGGTTGACTTGCTTTTCTTAGAGCTTAAATTGTGAGCTCTTGATTTAGGAGCTGAGAAGGTTCAGTGCTGTTGGAGTGGGCACGATGGGCCATATTCAGCTGCATAAAATCCCACCAAAGTCTAAAATGCTAAGTAATTCAATTAGAGAAGTGTCCTTGAATCCTTCCAAGGAGTAATTCAGTTGGTCTAAAGTAATGTTAAGGGGTAACCACCTACATGATTTAGGCTGTTGTCATCCTACCTGCTGCATGAGGACAGGCCCTGTTCTGCACTTCCCTCCAGTGATACTAATGGCATCCTCTGGATGTGCCTTCTCAGCTCTCACCACTGTGTTCCACTCAATGAAAGCAGTATTTTATGATTTAATGTCCTAAAATAAGCTTCTGACTGTCTCAATAGCTTCCTTCCCCCAAAAAAGGTGAGCATCAGAGTGAGAAGGTACTTGTTGAGTTAAGTAGGTTCTCCTGGGGAAATGATAGGTCTTTTAATGAAGTGCCAAGCTGTGCAAGCAAAAACCTCCACTTGGGTACCAAAACTAGCAAATGTGGACCTGTTCTTTTAAAAAAGTGATCTCAAACATATATGGAGGACAGCATTGGCCAAGGTGTGTAGGATGAGAGTCTGCAGAAGTCAGGCAGTGGTAGAGCAGGAGAGATAGCGGAGATCACAAAATCAAAGATGGAGAAGATCACCAGCTCTGTGAGGTCTTGTTGTTCCTTAGGCAGATGACTGTGCCAGCAGAGAGCGGAGATTCCTTCTCTGTGGGGTCTAGGAGCAGCTCTGTGTCTCTGGGTTTTGGGGGCTTTCAGCTTTCTTGAAAATGTGCTTTGAAAAATATTAACTCATTGCTAATGTCACATGGTAACGTCCCCTTTTCTCCATTTCTACAGCACCGACAAGAGGTACCTGCAACTATTTTAAGTTTTACCCTCAAGAGAGCTTCTCTTTCCAGTGAAGCAACTCAAACATGAGAGTCTGTAAAGAAAATGATATGGAAATGATAAAGAAAATACATGAAATTTCAGCCCTGTTTGCCATATTTGAAATTCTGAGCTAGCAAAAGGAGTTTTGTTAACTCAGCATCCTTAGAAATACCAGTAAAAACTTGCTGATTATATATCATATATCTAATCACAACACTTTATTCTGTTAATTTTATACAGACATCCCAAAGTTTTTTTGAAATGCCGAGTGCTGTTTCCCTTGATTTTACAGAGAAGGAAAGTGAGGCCGGGAAGTAAAAGATGATGTGACCCCATAGCAGGTCAATGACAGCATCTCTACTGGGGAAAGAGCTGCTGACCCAGAGCTGCTGTTCACCTGCCTGGTAGCACTTGGATAAGCCATTGAGGAGGTATCTGTTCCCAGGAAGTTTTCTGGTGGTTAGCATTTCTGTACAGAGCCAGTTAGTTGGGAAAGAGCTCTTCCACACGTGGCTATGGAAATAATCCAAATATCTCCTTAGAAAATAGCATGTGTCCTTTGGAGAGGAAGTCAAGAGATCCCAGTAGCACAATTACTGTTTCTTAGTCAGCTGTGACCTTGCATGAGTTACTGGTTATCTAAAAGTCAGCTTTTCTGGTGCTTCAGTTAATGCCTGCTCCTTCCTCCCTTATTTATTTTATTTATTTTATTTTAAATCCATTGGGAGGCTATGGAGACTCAGGTTAGTGTTTTGGGCTTGGTCCTCTTTGCCACAGAGAGAAGGACAAGGTGCTCGCAAGCAAAGACGAGCGGCGTAGGAAGCCAACCTCCTGCTACTTAGGGCTCTTAAAAATTGGTCCCGTGGGAGGCAACTGCTAGAATCACAAGTACAATTTTCCACTGGGGAGGTTTCCCAAACATCAGCAAAATTTCTGCCTCTTGGAGCAAAGTCTGACACGTTGCAGTGCTTCAGCAAACAGCAGCGAGGGAAAAACTGGTCCAAGTGTGGGAATTTCTGCAGTCTCCGACTTAGTCTCACCTTCTAAACATAAAGCAGTGAAACAGGCAGTTTGCCCCCCAAATTTATGAATATGGCAAAAGGATGGAATCTCATGCATCTTCCGACTTCACATTTACATGAGTTCACTGGTGACAACTGCAAGTGCATGACATTTTATAGGTGTTCCTACTTCCCAGTGTCCGGTGAAAAGATAAAATCCCAGGCATGGCCTAAAGATGGTATTATCATTTCAGCTTCTGGCTAGAATAGGTCTTTTTCATGTCTTTTGTGATTGTGTGCTGATGGCAAAATACATGACATTTCAGCTCCATTTGTCCGTTTGTCATGTGCAGTGGCTGGGGCAAGCAGATGAAATATCTTTTTTTTTTTTCTTTTTATAACATTTGCCGACAATAAGGTAGCTGTGAAAAACAGGCACCTTTGCGACACTCCAGCATGAACTCTGCAGCACCTCAATTCGGTGCCAAGAGAGGCATCTATTTGGGGCAGACTTAGCCAAGTAGCTCAGCCAGAGAATAAAAGTGCTCTTCAAAAATCAGCTTTTTCTTCCCTGGGCTCCGTTGTGGCTCCAGTGGAGGCAGCGGCTGCTGCTCTGTCACCTGGCAGCTTCAGCAGCTGCTTGGGACCCTTTCCTCAGGCTCTAACTGCTTCCCCCGGCCTAACACAAACTCAGCATCATTGATCCTCCCTAGCATTTTTTCTTTATTTTTTTCCCCTCCTTGCTCATGACTCCTTGCTCTGGGGCTGAGGTAGGGCAGAACAGATCATAAAACTCGTCTGGGAACTGTTCCCCCCTCCCTGTTCAGGGTTTAATTGCAAATTTTTTATCTACTGTTAGTGTAAACATCCACTTTTCAATGTCAGGCTTACGCAGTCCTGCTTGTGACAAGCATGTTAAATATTCATGCTTTTTTCCTTCAAAAAAAAAAAGAGAGAGAGAGAGAGGAAAAAAGAGATTTAGCAGCAGTTGCATTAAGAAAGAGAAGGAAAATAATTGGCAAGTGACAGCTAGATGCTGATGCTGCCACTGAATTTGAGAAGCGTGCAACATTTCTTTTTATTTCATATCTGAATGCTCCTAATTGGCAGCTCCTTCCACCTGATTTTGAGTTGTTACACAGAGCTTTTCTTGTTTCTGACACCAGCGTATAGAGAGGAGTTGCAGAGATCTGTGCAGCGGTCGTTAGCATAAGTGAATCTCTGCAGCCCTGCTGCAGCAGAGCCCGACCAGTTTGCAAAAAATCCGATTTTGTTGTTTAACAGCTCCAGAATAAATAACTAAATACAGGGCCACAAGTTTATTTAAGCTCAGTAGTTAGCATGGAAAGTTAGAAAGCATTGGAAAGCTGGGATAGAAAAGGCTGTCCGGGCTGCTAATTAAACAGTTTTATATGAACTACAAGGGCAACAAAAGGCTTCCCAAATCACTGCTGGAGATTGAAACTCTTCTTCAGAAAAAGGTTGCAGTATTCTTAATGACACAGTGTGTTTAATATTTTTAAAACAACATTTTCCAATATATTGGAAAATATACATATTTCCAATATATTTCCCAGTGGGAATGGGGTGGCGATTTTCAGCAAAGAAAAACTTTGTCCCAAATTTGGCCAAGTAAATGTAATTTGAAACGTTGAGCAACCTTGACAGTTATAGATGGTACTATCCGCTTTACCTATCATTTCTCCAGAAAGTAGCAGCAGAGGTGTAGGTAACAGAAAGATATGCAGTGTAAGGTTGCCATCGTGAAGTGAAGTGCAATTTTATTTTCTTTGTGCAAGCCATGTCACCAAAATATAGCATGGAAAGGCAGGCAATGTACTTGCAGGCCAAATTTGTTCCCTCTGGAGCCCCTCTGAGAAGGAGGTGAGCGATGCTGTTGGTAGAGCTCTGCACCAAAAGTAGATATGGCTTGGCCATATGACCAGCCTAATATCAAGAAATCAAAAGTCCATCCACCATCTAAGTTAATTCAAGTTATTTTTGTTAGGTTATTTTGTTAGGTTGTTATTTTTATGCCTCTGGTGTGATCGGTACCCAAGTTTTCCTCCCGAGCTAAGTGCTCAGAGCTGGAAAGGGTTTTGTTAGCTGACCGGGATTGCAGACACTTTCCTCCAAATACTCTAAATTTCACTTTTAAGCAAGACTTTTATTCTTTCTCTTTTTAATCCCTCCCCCTTAGGAAAAAGAGAAATTGTGATTTAATAGCATAACTGTTCACTTGATATCATTTCCCACCGTGGTGCCGGCAGGAATGTTTCTCTGAGCGCTGGTGTGCTTGCGACACTGGCTCTGCTCAGCTCTGGCTGTAGAGATCCAGGCAGAGACCTGTAAATATTGCACAGGAACTCACAATAAGACGCACAGCACTTTCTAGCAATGCAACTTATCCTGCCCACGTCCGTATGCTGGAGAGTTGTTCAGCCAGAGAGATCTGAGAGAGATTTCAGGTCTTAGATATAACCGAAAATCTCATATTTTGTCTTTTGCAAAGTCTGCTGACTCTCAGTTACGCTGAGTGTTTCTTCCTTAGCTCTATTTTTTTAATAGTCTGTCACAGTGTTTTGCCCAACTGCTGTTAAGATCAGTTACGTGCAATAAAAAAAAAATCCTGATCAAAACATAGTTTGGAAATTGCCCTGGCCTGATATCCCAGCCACACAACAGGGCTGCAGGAGAAAGTGCCAAGCTTTAGGCTAAGGTTTACTTATGTCTAGTTGTGTTGCAGTCCGGGTCTGAACCCAGCCAAGCTCAGACTGGAAATTTAGTGCTGTATGTTCCAAGGCAGGTTTTTCTCCGCTCTTTTTCTGTCACTGGAGCTGTGCGATTTGGTGCGCTATGTCCCTTGGTGTAACAAGGTCCTTAAACTAATCAGACTATTAATTTCTTACTGCAGCCTTAGCTAGGACCATACTCTGACTTAAACCAGCTGTGATTTCTCCTTCTCTCTTTTCTCTGTCTCTCTACCTTTTTTTTTTTTTTTTTTTTTTTTTATAAACCTTAATATCCCTTTTTCCATTGTGAAATTTTTNTATTCACCATGGGATAGTTTCTCCTTCTCCCTGTTCCCATTTACTTGGCCATTACCAGAGCAATAAGGCTTTGCTCTTTTATTTTTTTCCTCCTTAAAGTGTTCTTTTTTTCTTCTCCTTGATGCTACATATCCAGCTTGAGGGAAGGGAGACATATAGATGATGGTTGTATTCTCACCTTTCAACAGTGATGGTTCCCAGGGCGGCAGCCCCATTTCCCAATCCTTTCCCAAGCTCTCCCTAGATGCACAGGAGGACTGAGGTTGGAAGGGACCTCTGGAGATCATCTAGTCCATCCCCCTTGCTCAAGCAGTGTCAAGTAGAACATGTTGCAGATGATCTGCAGATGCATCAGGACAGCAATCACGGCCATCTGCTCAGTGCTGCCTGAGCAGTATTTCCCCTCTTGCCCCTCTGAGCCCCATTCCCATGCCCTGAGCAGCTGCGGAAACCGGTCTCCGCACCCCAGCTCAGTGTACGAATGCTGTAAACCAGCCATGGCTTGGAAAGCCTTTGGCTAATTAGTCCCACTTAATGCTGCTATAGTTTCTTGTCCACTTGAATATGCCTTCTGCTTTTTGCTGTATTAATTACCTGCAACAATGCCCTTTATTTTGCTTTAATAAAAAGATTATACCGGTCCCTGTCCTGAAGGCATTTTCTTTGAATCAGAGAGAAAATATAGGAGGAAGCTGCAAAGGCAGTTTTGGTTGCTGTTGGAAGAGTGGAGTCTGTGCTGCCTGCTTTTATCTCTGGCTGAGCCCGGCGTTCCTCTGTGTTGCCGCAAGCCTCTTGGCCCCAACCCTTGGGCCACTCCGCTCTGCAAGGAGAGGAAACCTTGCTCCAATTTCCCCATGCGAAGGGGAAAGCCTAATACGCTCCTGAAGCTCTTATCTCACCTGCTGACTTTTAGCTGATGATTGAAAAAGTCATTGCTTTATTCTTGGAGGAGATGTGGAATGTGATCCAAGTTTTGTATCTACTTGGACCAGCATTGCATCTCAGATCTTCTCATTGGATCCAAAGACAGTCATGTAAATATTGGGATCAGTAGCACTGCTTTCAATGTCACAACCAGTCACAACCGTAACTTCATACAGGATCTGCGAGAATTTGAAAAAATCAGAATGTCTTATTTGAAACAACTATCCTTAACCCACACAAAAGCCTTGGCGAAAGGCTGGACAGGCTCTGAAAAAGATGAGCTTCACATTACAATCCACTGCAGTTTTATGAGGCAAATTTAGAGGATGAACCTTGCTGCAGGATTTTCCCCTTCATTTTCTCTAAGTTTCTTTTGGTAGGTATTCAGCCTATGTGCACTCTGAGAGCAAGGGATATTCATTACGATGAATGCTTGAGGAGCAATGAACTGCTGGGCCACAGGAGTCAACCATCATGTAGTGTCAATGGTCAGAGGTTTCCCTCTCTCTAATACCAGCATTTGTCATCACAGTCACCTTTCAACACTGCAGACCTCTGACCAGCACCCAAATCAGTTGTTTCTTTCTCTTGATTGCAAAATATTTCCCCCAATGTGCAATGTCCTTATGGCCAATATTTAATCCAATATCAACAACATTTTAAAGTCTATACATCTCAATCATTGAATCATAGAATGCTTTATATGGTAGGAAAATGCAGATATTCAGCTTCTCAGTGGGATGCGCAGTGCTGCAACCAGCCCAGAATGTCCCAAGATGTCATAGTTTAAAAGTATGCCAAAATGGGTGAAACTATTTTGCAACACTTCTACATTATTAGTCTAACTTTGTTCTTTTCTTCTGACATGTGAGTAGTAAGATTCAGAAAAAAAATCTTTCAAAAGCATGCAAGCCCTGGTGGCTGTCAGTGGCATTAAGACTTCTAAGCCACTTCGATGCTTTCAAGATTGTACCTATGGTAACAAGGCCTTAGATTTAAGAAGTGGAAGAATATTAAAAACAGTCCCAACAAAACATATTTCACATAGTGAGTTGTTATGCAAGTTTTATTGGCCTGAATTGTAGATGTCACATAAATCAGCAGCGCAGAGGAATAATATCATGGAAAAGCAATTTTTCAGGTCCGTTCATTCTTGACTAACTTGTTCAGCCCATATTCATCCACATACATTTTAAACTATGGCAGAGCATCATGCTCACCACAGGTTGGAGAAGAAAAACTACTTTACAAGTTCATTAAAGTTTTTAATTATTGTGGAAGATATTAACTCTATCCTTTGTTTCTGGGAAATCAGCTGCCCAATTTAAAGCATAAGTATGACAAATCAAGCCAAGAAGAGAAAGTTAAATTGAAAAGGATATGAAAAGGGTAGATATGTCTGTGCAAGAGTAAAACAAAAAATAAGAAAAAAGCATGAACTTTCCTCAAGCCCTTGAAGGTCTTTGAACTCTAAAAAACAAATCCTCAATTTCTCAATTTCTTAACTGTAACTCAATTTCTTAACTGTAGCTATTTATGAGGAAAGAGCCCCAAATTTACTAGGAAACTGATCAGAAAGTGAAACTTACACCTCTGATTTCATGTCTCAAACATCTCCCCTGATTTTCTTCAGACCTTTCAGGAAGTTTCTGGCACAACATCATGTGGGAAACATATCTAAGGGACGGAGGCTTTCTGATGGGAAGCGACTACGAAGAGCTGAGCTAAGAAGATAGTGGATACTCCCTGATCTGAAGGAATGTGATCCTGGAAGGTCCTTGAACAGCAAACATGAGAAAGTTGGGAGAGACAGAGTTGTAATTAAGCTTGTCAGTGTGAAAGAAGGACTTGTGCACAGACCAATGGTGTGAATGCATGACCACTATCCACAACCAACCAAGTGCAGTAGAAGATGCATGGACAGTAGCATGCAGCCAATCATAGTGTACATGTATGTGTGGCTAAAGAACTTGCGGAAGTGTACTAGATATATAGAGCGGTGTAATGCAGAATAAAGCGATTTCTGCTTGACTCACATTGAAGCCTTCAGGAGTCGTGTATGGCATCCCGCAGCTGGTGACCCCGACGTGATGCGATTTTGACGCATAAAGTGTGGGACACCCCGACGGGAGGACCTGGCTGGAGAACAACTCGGCTGGACCGAGGTCTGGGGTGGATTGGGTGGCAATCCACACAAGTGAAATTTGTCGCGACGTGTGCCTGGTGGAGGTGAGCAGCCGGAGCAGGAATGGGGCAGTTGGTGACTAAGGAAGAAAGTGCAATTGTTAAGCTCTTCCTGCTTATTCTCTCTAAGAGAGGAATCAAATATGATGAACAGACCCTCTATTGGAAGGTGCAAGCTATTGATCTGATGCAGAGAGAATGGGTAGATAGTGTAGATATGGGTCGAGTGGAGATCGGCGGGGACGGAGCTTGTTGACTGAGGTGCCGGCAAGGAGAGCCAGGGAGTTCCGGTGGGGAGAGCCGAGGAGTCCAGGGCAGTTGCGTCATAGCTGGACTGTGGCTGGGTGAGCTACCG
>VWPW01017236.1:21092-33267 GCA_013389825.1 Crypturellus undulatus
GGAGCAAACCTGTCTACGGTTAGTGAAGCTATAGTGAATATATGCTGTTAAAAAGAGGGAAGAATTGTAATGCTTTAAGTGAGGACAGAAGCTGTTATTAGGGCTATTATTATTTCTATTATTTGCTATGTTTGTCTGTGTTATGTGTTGTATCCCCTGTATAATGATGCTGACACGAGGTATGGTTGAAACTGCTGTGAAAACGCTATCTGTTTGGGTCCTTCGTCACAATAGATTGATCTCTACAGATCATAGGATAGCATGTATAGGAGGTGGAAATTTGTATGATCTGTAGAGTCATAACACTATTGTGCGAAACAGAACCCAGCCCTTGAGAAAGAAGAGGTTTGCCCGCCTGGGCTGAGTGATAAGGAGCACGGAGGCAGTTGCTCAGCCAGATTCACAGCCGAACTCCTTCAAAAGCAGTTGAAGGCGACTGCTTGACTGGGCTTGTAGCCAACTTGATTGCAGACATCCTCTAAACTAGTTTTAAGGTCAAATACCTGAGAGAGCGGAAGAAGGTGAGGACAGCAGGACCCTCAGACTTACGGGTGGGACCCCTTACTGGCATGCGCACCTGCGCACCCAGGAGGGAAAATTATGTGACTGACAGCGGAGCTTGTCCGCTCCCCGGCCTGCCTGCTGACACGTACTGGCCCTACGTGGCAGGACGCACCGGGCATGAAAAAACAGTACGGAAAGAGTGGGTCGAGACTCCTAACACCGAGACCTACGTTGTCAGCAACCCTGTAATCCGCCAACTCGAGAGAATGTTCAGTCTCAGTATCCTGCTGGCAAGTATTACCTCAAGAGTAATTATCCATACTTTGCTTCTTTAATGTGCTTTTCGGCAATTGAGACAGTAGAGCTCACTAGTGGAGTGCACAGCTACGTGAGGTCACGCCACTGGATAGAAACTGTGTTTCTGCTGTTTGTGTCTGTGGTCTTTAGGTCTTTCTTGTGTAATATATATCAGTAGAGAGGGCTCAATAAGCACGAGAAAGTGCAGAATTTGAAAGCGGGAAAGCCAGTAATAACTCAGACTGTGGCTCCCTCTTCAGGAGTCGTGTCTGGCATCCCACAACATCACAAATATTTTTATAGTTGGATATGCTTATTTTTTGCTTATTTGTGAAAGTAAATGTTCAGAATTGGTCTTTTAAAGGAACACTGAATGCAAGTTTTTGTTAACATCTGTTTTGTTAACATCTATAGGCAAGCCATGAGATCACTAGTAGTTGTTTTCAGGCATTATCTAGGAGGTTAAACAATCAATGGGAATTTTCAAAGAGGTTAGGTTTTAACTTTGGTATTCAGAATAAGTTGATTCTCCCTCTTAGGTAAATTCTACTGCTGAAACTTGTGCTGAGTTGTTGAGCACTGCACAGATGCTAAAAATGTTATCACACTTCTGTGTGTCTGGAGAATAAAAAAAAATCAAGAGAATAGCTTTGACTTGGGAATCAATCAAGAACATAAAGAAAAATTAATGTACTATGAAAGTGTAACCTCGCTGTAAATAGAGGCACAAATAAAGAGATTTAAAATTACCATACAGGCATTAAACACAACATTGGTCGCATTCAACCAGACTGTTATTTCTGTTGTAAATCTTACATCCAAATCAGCACAGCTCAGCTTTCCAATTTGTACTTGTTTGAAATATGGCACAGAGCACATTTCAACACTTTCATATATACTGAAGAAAAGACTATATTTTTCTGTTGCATATTCAGCTTTAATCACTTACTCATTTCAAAGATCAAACTTAAAATTTTCTCCGTGTTTTGGCAACTTATTGATATTATCATTTCATATTTGAATTAATGTATAGTGAAGAGGATACTCTGAGTCCGGTGATGAAGATATGGACATGCTGCTGAATTGTTTCCTACCCACTCCACCCTACCCTGTCCTTTTGCCTGCTGGATGCTACAGCTGCATTCAATCCTCATTATTACCCAATGTTCTTGGTGCTAATGATGCTAAGAAATAATAAAAATAAATAAATAAATAAATAAATAAATAAATAAATAAATAAATAATAAATTGACCTTCAGAAGATAAAAGACTCAAGCCACATGCAGAAGTCAAGGTACAAGGATTTTCTGTGCTGTTTCTTACTACTGCTGATGTACAAACTATATCAACACAGGTCCATGCAACTGCTAAAGGCAGAAGATGAGCTTAGCGCCTACCTTGAGGCCAATGTTAATAGAGTCTGCATCCAGGATGTTGAGGATTCATGATGTGAGACTGTCACCTTTGTCTCTGGCCAGCCAGAACTTACTTACAGACAAAATTATATATGACGTCTTTGGTGGGTACCACGATGGTGAGCTCTTCCATCAACCAGCATATCTCAGGGGTAGCATCATCATGTCCCACTTGCAAGAACCCAAAACCACTTGCTGGTTAAAGGGGACTTTCTCTCAGAAGAGAGACCTTGACAGGGTGTTTTAAATAGTCGAGAGACCAAGACTGTTGACCACACACAGCATCACACAAACCACTTCAACAGGGAATGCTGCCAAACAGTGCATGACATTGCTGCCCAAAAGCAGGCATGTTAACATTCATGGTGACTGATGGGGGCAAGGAAGTTCAGGGCATCTGCTGCTGAGCATGAGAGAAGGCAGCACACTACCAACCCCACATGTAAGCATGAAAGAGACAGACAGAGACAACCTACATGAAAACTTGTCCATTCTCTTCCTGCTCCATCTGGTCCATTCCAATGAGCAGGAAGTCAAGCAAGAGTGGCAGGATGCCCACATGGATGGACAAGAAGCTGCTCAGAAAACTTGAGTAAAAAGGATAGAAGGGACAGGTGACTCAAGAAAAGAAAAGAGCCACTATCCAAGTGCATAAGGGTAAGTTCAAGAAAGGCAAAACCAAAGAGACTGAGCCATGACCCAAAGCAAGAGGGCACCTCAGGTAACCACCAGTGGTGCAAACTTCTTCAATAACCCAAAAAGTGCCCCTCTTAAAAAACTTGAGAGCAGTCTGGTCTTATCAGCATAATTGCATACTCCAGTACTGTCTCAGTCAGTCAGTCATTCCAGTGAACTATCTGTACACAAAAGGCTGGATGTAAGAACTACTTACAGTTCATTATTTTCAGAGCAAGAGTTGTTTATATCATTACTGGGGAAAAAATGGTCCTTAGCTCTCTGTTTTTAAAAATATTACTAGGATGAAGGGTTTCTCAGGAAATATATTATTTTTAATAACAACTGCACCTAAAGTGATATATCTGTTGTATCTTCTCTGCCCCCAAACTTGCTCTTTTTTGTCTGTTTCAGCCATCACTACTATTAGCAGTATTATTACTACACTAATGTCTGTGCAGCTGCAGAAAATTAGAGTTAACCACTGGGGAAATTCAAGTCTGCAACCAATGCATTAATCCTGCAATTCCAGGGGTGGGAGGTGAATGGGAATATATGCTTGCTTCTCCATTCTCCCTCTGCTAGCCTGACTGCCCTTCTCCGTACCCAAAGACCCTCTGAGAAGCTGTGCATGGCCTCTCTAGACCAGTCATGGGATGGCATGGACAAGGCAGCAAAGTAAGTTTGGGGCAACAGCTCAGCAGTGAAGCAGGCAGAGAACAGCTGGAGGGAGAATCCTGTTGTGGCCCATCAAAGTCTGCTGCTCCTCTGAGTTCATTACAGTCACCTCCTAAAGCGTCATTCCAAGACATTGCCAGACACCAGATATGTCACTGCAACTGCCTTTGGTAGTGGCAATGTACCAGGAGAAAGCATCCTGCACTCCTTTGAGAGCTGTGGGGACTGAGAATTGGTCAGACGACCTTCAGCTTGTCTGAGAACTGAAACTTTCTCAAGTTATCATGTCCTTGAAACCATCTGGAAAGATACGGACTGCAGCAGGTAAACAACTTAAAGGAAGTGAAGACGTGGAAGCTGTCAATGAAGAGGAACTGAGTGGAACAGCGAATCAGGAATCACCGTGCAGCCATGATGAGGATGAAGAGTATATAAGACGGACTCAGTGGGGAGGGAATTGTGCACGCATGTGCATGCACGAGTGTGGGGTCTGAAGTGCTGTGCCTACTTGATCAATAAAGGCTTACGTATAGCATGCATCCTGGGCTGTCCCAACTTCGTTGCGGAGCAAACGACAGAGAGCCTGTGTTCAGATTTCCCAGTGCCCCCAGTGCAATGCTATAAAGCAATATAAACCTCATTCAGCAGAATTTCATTCAGTGTTGAATCATCCTTGTGGCTGTACTTTTGGAGCAGTGCGCCAGGATTTACTTCATTCATAAGCTCATAGTTCTGAATTTTTTAACCCAGTAAGAGCAACCACATGAGACTGCCTTTCAATGCAAAGCAAAGTGTTGGATAGGCCATGCCAATACAGCAAATAATCTGAAGCCATGATTATACTAGCAGTATAGACTTGGACATGCATACCAATACCAAGTTGAGTTTTTTGGGTTGAAGTGTTTGAACCCATTTAAAATAGTGGGATTTCAAAGGCAATAGCCCTCCTTGGGCTATTCTGAAAATCTTTCTAGCTCGTTTCCACAGTCCTTGGGAGAACATTGGCTGCTGTTGCACAACACAAAGAATAAGAAAGATGCACAATTTGCACTGAATGGCTCACAATCACATTTAAATTGAATACAAGAACAGAGGGAAAATGGAATAGAATTACAGAAGTAGATAAAGATGCAAAAACATGGAATTTCTTGCATATTCTGGAAGGTGCAGAGAATATTAGAGAGACCAGAGGATTTCTAGACTGAGGTCTCTACTCAGACTTGCAGTAGTTGCATGGCCTTTGCTCTACCTTGTGTTTGTGAAGGAGAAAGACTCTGAAACAGAAGTGGTTTAAAGATACACAGACTGATGCAGGGTGCTTTTGAACACACCTTTCTGCAACAGCAGCAGTCTAAGAATAGAGATACTTTTGTTCATTAAGAGAAGAAATATTAAACTGCTTTTAAGAACACAGTATGAGGTGTCTATGCCTGATAAGTTATTTATTTTCATGTCAGTGTTTCTCTCAAACTACACCAATAGTAATTTTTATAGCTGTAAGCTTATGACAGATATAAATGGACCCCTTCTTTGAAATTACATCTTCCACTGTTTCTACTTTCACTCCAGCACATTTGCAACAGGAGAATAGTACCAAACTGAAAGTGGCATCATGCAGCAGATCTTACTATCCTACTAAAAATTCTGCAACCTACTGCTCAGGATACTCTAAAATGCGGAGGGCTTCTGGAAACTGAATTCCCTGTATGCTATTTTCACATAGGAGCTCACATTCAGAGCCTTCTTCCAGAAGCAGCCAAATGTCAAATCTGAGAACGAACCGTTCCTCCTTGCTTTTCCTAAGCACATAACTAGCAATTTACTGCAATGTCCCTGAAAACTGCAATTTTCTATGAGGAAAATATGGACTGCTTCCATAGCAACCAAGGCAGACTGGCACATAGATGTCATTGCTGGGATGTGGATTAACGAGAAGAGACATTCCAAGCACACATGAAAGACGGCACAAAACTAGGAGCAGATGACTCCTCCGGACATGAGACGTGGGACTGCAAACTAAAAAGGAAACGTGAACAAGAGGTGAGGCAGCACAGTGGCAGGATCACAGAGGTGAAGGATGAGAGAGTGCAGAAGAATGTTATTCAGCTTGAAATCTCTGTTCTCCATTTTCCCTAACTCTCTGAATTTCATTTGCAACCTTTTCTTCTTGTCTCCCATTCCTATTGTTTTTCCATTATCTCTTTTCTCTGCCTACCTCCATTACCAAGTGCCTGACCCTATTTTTCCCTATTCTCTGTCCTTTCCACCCCTTATTCACTCTGTGCTTTCCACCATCCCTGCCCATTTTCTTCTCCAGCCAGCTCTCCCTCTCTCTTTGACACTGAGAGGTTATGTTGGCTTTTTCCTCCCTGTGTCCTGGCAGGGCCAGGCTGTTTCCATGTGTACACAGGATGGAAGGGAAGGATTTATGTCCTTGCATCACTTTCAAAGTTTGACCCTGAGAAGGCTAGAAAGATAGTAATACTAACACTCATAATAACCAGGCAATTGGAGTGCATTAAGAAAATGGCTTGATGATAAACTCAAATCTAAAGTCTGGAGACTTCTCAAGGTGTCAGTCTCCGTTGCTTAAATGAAAGCTAATGTGAGCATTTCCATTTAGCCATTACCTCCTGAAACAGGATGTACAACTGCAAAGATTTTTTAAAATTAGTTAATATTTCTCTCTTTATATTTCTTCCAGTTCCTTTCTGCTGAATACACAAGCACACACAAATACATAGATGTACTGCAACAAAGGGTATGGTATGATGCCGCGCGCTCTTATCCCATCCGTGGCGCGTGGCTACTGCGTGCTCGTCTCCGTCCGATTCACGCGTGCGAGAATCTGAGACTCAAGACTACTAATTGCACTGCGCTCAGAGTTCACTCACTTGCTCGCTGCGGCGGTGAATCTGCCAGCTGCTGTTCTCTCTAAGTCTCAAGGTTGCCGGCTGCTGTTCTCCTCCAAGTTGTCCAAGGCTGGAAACCTGCTGCGCTGCTATTCTCCTGAACCGCGCTGTTATCTTGAGTCTCAGGGTCAGGCCGTCGGCCAAGGGGGAGGGTGCGGGGAAGAAATGCGGCTGACTCAATTTGAGTAATATGGCAAGACTTCATTTATTTTACTGCGCATAAGCATTATATACTTTTACAACTGTTGCTAAAGCCACACGTTCTTACACTATTGGTTAACTATTTGTAAGCTACTTATACCCTACTATACCATTGGTTAACTATTTATGTCCCCCTACTTATACCCTGTATCACACCTGGTGTTTGCACAGTCTCAGCATTGTTTTCCCACCTAATCTTGGACTGTGCCGCAGTTTCTCATGAGACTGCTTCCCCACCTAATTTTGGATCATGCTGCAGTTTCTCATGAGACTGCTTCTCTCCCTAATCTCGGAGTGTGCTACAGCTTCTCACGGGACAGAAGCCCCGCGGGCCTAACTTGTGCTAAGAGCCTGCGTTACTTATGCTAAGGGCCTAAAATCCAAGGCCTTGGTTGTTCACACAGAATTTATGTCCCCGATCCTTGCACCATTCTGCAACAGTATGAAAATAAAATAAAATTGGTTCTCAAACTCATCAGGACCTGGGGGGTTACAGCACTTGGGGGCTACAACGGGCTTTCAGGAGACAGAACTGCTGTGTGAAACAAGAATGATGTTCACAGAAGGTCTGGTAGATTCATGCTAAATTTAAGCTCATTGATAGGCTATGCAAATTCTGTCTCCTGGAGCCACAGTGGAAAAGACTGGTTCCTACACCGAAATCTATTTATGCATGTTACTTATGAATGATAATTAATTTTGTTCTCTAAGCCTAGGTCTTCCAAGCTGTGAAAACAATTTTATGTTTAGCTAGAAAATTATACAAGATGTGTTTCTCACTGCAGGCAATTTATGAAACCCAACTGAAAGTACTGTAAAAATCAACTAGGAAAAAGACTGTTGGAAGACTGCTTCCTGGGAATGGTCGTGTCTGTCAGTAACAAGGCTTGGCTAAGAAAAAAACAATATTAAGAGATGGGAAAAAAATGAGACGTTACAACTTTCTTATATTTCAAAATTATCTTCTGCATCCCAAGGTTCTCATTTTTGTCAGTCATAAAGACTACTTATTTTCAGGTTAGGATGCATGTGAAATCTTATTAACACATCCCTGTTTACATTCATTTTAGACCTAAGTGCGTTTTCTTCAGTACTAAACAAAAACACATTCTCTCCTTGGCCAGGTGCTTCATTCACATCTCCAGTGACCACACTAAAGTTTTGTAAAGTGTGGGGGTTGCAGCCGTACTGTTAACGAGACCTGTTGTACGTGACAGAAACAGAGATAAGGAATGGCGGACGGAAGATCTTGCGGTGTCACGGAACGGGCAAGGGTTTAACCATATTAGGGCAAAAAGTGATATCTGGAGCCTAATTGGTACATAAGACAACTTCCACCTGGACAGAAGTTATAAGAACCAGCAGCGTATTTCAATAAACGTCATTTGGCATATCATCTCATAGGTGTCAGTGCTTCTTGACCCTGAGGTGGATGGCCTCAGTATTCCCTCTATAACCACGGGCAACCACCACAGGTTGATAACGAATCCGACAGTAAAGTACCTCCACTTTTTTGATCTCTCCAACATCTAGCCCCCAAATGGAGAATTTCTCCACGGAACCATCTGCAAATTCATCTTTCCCTTCCGGAAGATCCAGCCACAGCCTCTCCGTCTGCACCTTCTGAGGATCCATGAAGATGATGTACACCCGGCTGTCCGTGCTAGAGTCGAACTCTGCCCGTTGTGACAGTGATGTGATACGGGATCACTGCAAGAGACAGACATTTCATCATCAGCAAATCTGTCTACGTACCCCAGTCTTCAGAAAATGAAAGTCTCTTCCTAGGAGAGGAAGCACTATTTTATGCTAAACAGTTTGGTGTCCTGTTGAATTCAGTTGGAGAAGGCATAACCCCATGCTGGACTGGGCTATAAAGGTATTTGGAGAATTACTTTTGGAAACCTGCAAGGGCTCATCTTCCTAGACAGCCTTCCTGGCTGCAATAAGGCTATGGAGTATAATTTCCCCCAAAAGACAATCTTTACTTACACTAAGCGACCTTCCTGAAGACAAGTCAGTGTCCTAATCTTAAACAGACTATTGTACCAAAAGGAGTTTACACTTGCAGTTTAATAAAAGTAGATAAATCTATTCTGACTCCAAGGTAAACGATCACCACCTGAATGTCCCAGTACAACTACAGATGTTCTCTCTCAAGGCTTGTACTGATCTATGGGATAGCTCAGGGTTTCAGCATCCCTTCGTAGGATGCAGGCCAACTGTGAATCTCCTCTCTATTAGAGGGAGGATATTCAATAATTTTATATTATCACAGGATGATATTTATTGGGGAAAAAACTTCAGGCCAAGGTCTTGGGAAATAGTTTAGCTGGGTTTTATGTAGTTCTCAAAAATTTCAGTTGAGCTGTTAAAAAGGAGGAAGTGCCAGACTGCTTTTCAAGTGCTTTCCAAAAGCTCATTTGGGCAGATCGAGCGGATGGTGCAGAATTAGATGATGAATACTTGTCTGATTTCTCAGAACATTTGTGCATGGCTGTTCAAAACGTTCTGACAAAACTCAAAGCTCTGAAACTTGCCTTGTCACAAACTCAACCTGAGTTTTCATCATCACTTTTTCACTTTCAAGAAGGTTCATAAACCTTGACTAAAACTTGAACAAGTTTCAGATCATAGATCATTTGAGATTGATATTTAATTTTCCTTCATGGTGACCGAGGAGATTTTGAGGGGCGGGGAGCTGTACTATAAACTTTCAGCAAGATCAGGGAAGTCATAAATTCAAGGAGACCGAATCTGTTCTTACCTCTGCACTGACTAGAACCCAAAGAGTTTCATTCATCCCAAATTTTCACCATCTTCATACCAGTACAAAAGTGAACTAAAAATTAGGTGAGAATTATTCTCCCCATAGGGTATCATTTGTATTTAACTGTGCACATGAACATAAGAATAGGTAATGCATTCTTCATGAAGCAACCACTGTAGCTACTGATATTAGCAGCCAATAAAGAGCCCAAGCAAAGATTTCTAGGAAGGACCTTCTCCCTGATTCCTTGAACCCTTGCTAAGCTCAGTCTGTTAAAAGGCACGTGTGCCTAGAGAGGTCTGAGTTTCAGAAGAGATGTATGAACACCATACTATGTCCCACACCACTTTCCAGGAAGGATCAAGGTCTCCAGGCCAGGTCCCATGGAGTTTGTTAGCTGACAGGACCTTTCTCTATGCTCCATCCTCACATCACCTCTTGCTCCTCAGTGGTATCACCTTCATTGGGCACAGGAAACTCAGGATGGGGTCGCACAAACTGCTCTGCCCTTTCTCCCAAAAGTCCCAGTGCCACATCCTAGTGGAGCCTTCCCTAATCAACTAGCTAACAGCTGTCATTTTATCCAGCTCAGGAGGCAGCTGTCTGGCTCTCTCAATCCATCTTATCTGAAGCTCTTTTGAGATGCAATTTTCCTTAATGAGACCATGTCACTGCAACAGGGACAGAGGTGATGACAAGCTCCAGGACTCAGAGAAGAAAGATCACCCTGGTACAATGGGGATGATGGGAAGTATCCCTGCTCTGCTGGAGACCGGTTCTCAGGGGACATACTGATGTTTTACCCATTATTTGCGAAATTACATGGAATATCAACATAGCAGATGGTATCCATTGTCTCACTGTAGGAACATATCTAGGGAACGGAGGCCTTCCCATGGGAAGTGGCTGCAGGGAGCTGAGCTTAAAGAAGATAGTGGATACTCCCTGAGTTAAAGGAATGTGAACAGTAGTCCTTGAACAGCAGGCATGAGAAAGTTGGGCGAGACAGAACCTTGATTAAGCTTGTCAGTAAGAAAGAAGGACTGGTGCGCAGACCTATGGTGTGAATACACGCCGTTATCCACAACCAACTGAATGCGGTAGAAATGCATGTATAGTAGCCTGTGACCAATCGTAGCTGTACGCGTGTAGAGAGCTTGCTTCTGCTTGTGTATATAAGTATGCTATTCGGGCTAAATAAAGGATTCACGGATCAGGAGCTAATTCACATGGAGTCTGCGTCTGTGATCCCCTCCCGATTCCTTGGGCCGGCAAGAAGTTTCCAACATCTCACCACAGAAGTAGTATCAGAGAGAACATGGGAATCACTTATTTTTCATTTGAGCACAATACGGGATTACAAAAGAAGGGTGGCTCCAAGACACTTTTAGGTTACAGAGCAGGTTAAACAATGCATAGCATTATGTATTGTGCAGACTTATATGTTGGGGACATGTGACCCAGATGATAGATAAACATAACAAGTACGTACTGGGCATCAGTGGATTTATAGTAATCACTTATGTGAGTTCCCTTGGCCCATGTCAGCACAAGCTATCTTGAACTCCTAAGCTAAATTCCATCATTCTTCAATTGGGGCACTGTAGAAGTTTAAGGTAATATTCATTGTTTTGCACTTGCTGTAGATTATGAAAACATATACAGAAAATACACATGACTTGGCTAATGATGAGTTACTTGCTAAAACACAGTATTTTAACAATACATCTAAACCCTTAAACTAAAACTAGAAGACTCAGTGAAGGATAACAGCGAACAATAGTTGCAATTTAAATGTTAAGTTAAAGTATCAAAACATACAGATGGCTGATCAGAAGCTATATAAATAAATAAATCAATGAAGTGAAGCATTTTTCCTCAAAGTTACAAATTCATCTGACTGACACTGATCTTCGGGGCTTTGATCACAGTCAGGAAAGAAACACTGATCACACAAAAGGGTGGTACAGCAGGGCCCCAGCTCTATCCTCTGAAGAAGCCAATTTCTTCCCCACTTCCTATGAGAAGCAACCTGCAGTAATACTAGTTTTTGCAAACACAGTACAGAGCATGTCACTTTTAAAAAGTTGCAATCCAAAAACAAATTTTTCTTTTATCTTTATCTTTGCTTTATTTGTCTCAAGAGACAGAGCTTAGTGATGAAACTCCGCATGCTAGAGCTATCAACTGTTTCTGTCAGTCATTTGAGGCAAAACCTCAATCCAGGATTCCCAGATGCCCTATCTTTGTCTGAAAGCCTTTGCAGATTCATCTTGCCTTCACACATATAAGACCATCCACATTCTAGAACAGAACAAATCCTCCTGAGTGCTCCAAATCAAAGCTTGTTTTCTAAGAGAAAGCCAAAAGACTTATGCTTAGCTCTTGCTCAGCTCCTGGTGTCCTAGTCCCCTCTCAGCTTAACAGCAGCTGTGATGTAGTTATGTGCTGTAAGAAAAAAATTGTAGTATTGCAAAATAAATTACATTTAAATTCTTATTAAAGAAACACTGATGATGATGAGGCACTACCAGCATGATCCTGAAAAAAAGGAGGCAGTTCAGGCATGTCAAATAAGGTCTCAATAAATTCAAACTTTCCTTTGTAAATTTAGGTCTAACATGCTGCATATTGAGTAGACAAAAAAAAAAGAACACGTAGGAGGAAAAAGACAGCTGGTATCAGCAACAAGTAAAAAGAGCTACATTAAGGAATCATGGGGA
>VWPW01017238.1:0-54710 GCA_013389825.1 Crypturellus undulatus
GAAAACAAGACCCTAACAATCTTACTACTATTTTTTTATACATTCTGGGGTGTTTTTTGAAGTACTATGTAACCTTAAAATATACTGAAGTAGTATGACTCCATTCCCTCTGCATTTGGCTTTGTGAAAGATGACTCAGGATGAGACTTGGGAATCACCCATTTTGGGGCAAGCGGCAAAAAGGTCTTCTCCATGCCTACTTCTGTGCGAAGCCCTGCAAATCTGGCGGCCAGAGCATTTGGTTTAATCACACTGGGTTCACCTAAGGGTTAGACAAATTCATATCTCTTAATAGGAGCCTGCATTACACTCAGCTCCAGATGTCTCTGAACCACTAATTATAATAGACCAGGAAACTGCTGAGGAAAAGGATCATTCTCAGTACATCCTCATTATTATATTTCTCAATTAGCTATAGAACCGCCCCTCAAAATTGGGAGACTGAGCTAGATGGGCTCTGCTCTGCTCCAGCGCAATGCTCGTGTTCACAACACATGTAAAACCTTTACAAAAAATAATCTGGTTTTGATATAGAGAGTCTGACACAGGCAGGAACAATGTAACTAAGCAGGAAATATAGGAGCTGAATCATAAGTATGATGGGAGATAAAGATGAAAAAGAATTATGTCAGTATAGATCCACTGAAGGCAATGAAAACGTGCTGATTTACACCAACTGTAGTCTTTACTAAGGTAACAGTATAAAAGTATCACTGGGAGTATAACAAATGTTTCTTGCAAGACACAATGGATTGCAGCCAGCCATGGCTGCGAGTTGCGTGTGCTTACACCAGGGTTTAATTTGGCACAATAGCTATAAACATGATATGGCTTAGCAAGTGATTTATGTTGGCTTTGTAGGCAACTGACAGCAGAGATCTCCCAATAAAACTGGAGCTAGGAGGTACTAAAAGAAAAACAAGGGGAATCTCAGATGGCACAACTACCCAGAAACTGAACTGTACCAATGATATTTGTGTTATTGCACTCCTTCTGCACCAGCAAAGGGAAGAGAAGAAGTAGGTGACCGAAGGTCCAGAGCTTGGGGACAGGCAGGTTGTTTTGTCTTGGATGACTCGCTCCCCCAGGGATGCTGCAGGATGGAACAACAATTCTGGGGTCACCTGATGAGGCAGATTCTTCCTGTAGAAGTCATTGGATTTGGCAGAGGGGTCAGCAAACTTCAGCCTGGTTTCTCCTTTCCTTTCCCTGTTGAGAGAACAGGTTTGTTCTTGGGCTTGCAGCTTGATGAGGCTGAGAAAATCCACCGTCCTAAGCAAATCTGCAAACTGGCATTACTGTCTTTCCATGAGATGTTGGGACAGTCCCCCAAAATACAGTCAATCCACAGTGTTTAAAAGCCTGGTTGCTAATTCGTTAGTGAAATTTCTGCCAATCTTAGTAGTATCAGGTAAAGATGCCTAATAGTTTTCCTCTAAATAGCTTTGCATTTCTATTTTCCCACAGTAAGTCTGCCAAGCATTATTGCCTCAGGCTGCTTGAGGAAAGAATTCGCTAATGGCCAAGCAATGAGGTGCTACCTGTGCACCCACCTCCAGCTAACAGCCCGGCGGTTAGTTTTTTCTTTAAAATCTCTGCTCGTCATGCAACCCTCACTGTCGGGATAGGCTCCGTGTGTGCATATGGAAGCTTTGTAGCTGTTAACACAGAAAGGTGCAGGGAGAAGATAAGCGGAGAGTATTTCCAGCTGTTAAAGCACACGCTGGAATATCTGGCAGGGATGTGGTTGGCAACCTGCGAACTTCCCGTGTTTCATCTCGGAAACGATTTGAGATCACCCATGTGCTCCTGCTCCCAAAGCTGCCTGCTCCTTGTGAAAGGAATCGCTTTGTGTCTCCTATCAGGGCATGGCTTGGAATATTAGCTTGCCTTGTTGGCTCTCTTTCTAGCATCAGCCTTATGAGTAGACGCCACCAAAGAATTTACACATGGTCTAATGTGCTATGGCATGGGAATCTGCCTAGAACAACCTTGCATGCTGTGAATAGAAGGAAACATATTCAGCAATGGAAGCAGAAGCTGGATTTCCCCCCCCCTTTTTTTTTTTTTTTTAAATATTTGCCTAGTTATAGTTGTTGTTTCCAGACTGAGGATATAAGGAAAGAAAAAGGGAAAATGGGTAGGGAAAATGTGTTGGTGTTTAGTTCTAAACTCCTATTTCTAATGTGCAATTGTCTCATTTGTATTTCTCTTTTGTACATTGAGTTTGTCTAATGCTTCTACAGTGGAGCTTGCTAAGGACTTCCTCATATACGATTCTGTTCTCTCCATCTACTCTGACCTGAAATTTTCTGTGCCAAGTCATCCCTGCCTCAGGTCAAAATGTTAAAGATTCTGGGAGGGGTGAGAAAAACTACTCTTTTTATACATAAAGGAGATTTTATTTTTCTTTCTTTCTGGCAATTAAAAAATAAAAGTCTTTCCTGCATTTTGAGGAAAGTAGAAAGGCCATCGTCTTCTGCAAGGTGTCACTGTTGTAGTTCTAGAGGATGACAGTGTCATTCCAGTCTGATCTTACGGAAAAAAAACCTTGGCCAAGCTATAATGACCTCAAAAACACTCTCTATACCAATGAACTGATGATCATTTTATTTACTTTTAAAGAAGCTGACTTGGAAAATTGCATCTGATGAGGCCCGCAGCTGCTGAGTGGGGCAATTTCTTCACTCTGGTCCGATTCCTCCCGCACTGCAGCGCAGCCTGCACACCTGGTAGAGGCAGGGTCGGTTGTGAGGGGAATTTCTGTCTCAGTGCAAGCCCAAAAGTAGAAAATAAGAGACTTGGGCCTTTTGCTTGTGGGAACATCTATATGTCCAGTGAAGGTAGAAGGTATGTACAAAGATTTAAGTTGATGTGACTAGACTGTATCCAGTATCCAAATATACAAATTTGCTAAACTTAAGTACCATGACCTTATGGTGGGAGTAGCCCTCCCAGATCCATTGGGATCCTGGTTTGGGGTGCTCTGAAAACAGCTGTATTATAGATGCTGAAGCAGGTTAAAGAAAATGACCATATCTATGTGAAATAAGAGTGATCATGAGCCAGCAAATGCCTGGAAAATATATATATAAATCTGAGTTCTAGTTTTCCTCTTTTACAGAAGAATAGACTTTTGTTGTTCTGTGCTTATAGCTAAATTTATTTTGTTGATTGTTTGCACTTGCTCATTCTAATTTGTTTTTTTTTCCTCTGTTTGCTTCAGCAATTTTAACTTTATCCTAATTTTCCTTGAGTTTTAAGTCAACATTTTCTTGAAATCAGTAACATTTGAATCTGTATGAGATCTATGAAGATTTGTGCCCATTTAACTTTTTCAGAGTTGCAGGGTGGCTCTGTGATACATCAGGGAATTGAACCCAGATTTTCCAGTCTTAAGAGGTACTTTAACCTCTTCATCTCCCTGAAAAAACAGCAAAGAAACCAGTGTGGAGGATTTCTCTCCATCGTACTCGGTCAACTTCCTCAGCTTTTCTTCCTTTTCCTTTTACCTTATCCTCTACTCTCAGGAAGAACTAGATGCTTCTTGCCTCAGCAGTGTCCTACAGATAACTTTCCTTCTAAGGCCCTCTGAGTTTTATTAAATTAGATATTTTAATTTGTGTTTGCTTGTACTGATAGGCACTGCTTGATGCTTGCTTTTCTGAAGCACTTTTCGTCTCATCAGTTTTCTTTATATTGATTCAGAGTCAGAAGGCAAATGAAGGTCTACAGACGTGAATGAAACCAACTGGTACTACGAATTCAGTCAAGAGTTGAGAAAAACTAAAGTGAAGACTGGGGGCTGCCAAACCAGTTAACCAGCAAAGGGCTTTTAGCCATGTCCTGTTGAGCCGGGAAATGGTGACTATCCTTTTCTTCCTTGAAAAACCTACCAGAGAAGAAGCTGGAATTAAATAAGCAAAGTGCCACAACTAGCATCCTGCATCTGAAGAGCAAAGTTTGCTTATAGAAGAGTACAATTTTTACTGTTCTTACATTTCCCCACTCTCAGCTAAAGATATTAATGTTATTCTTACAGTATTTGTGACTAAAGAAAATATATTTTCTTGTGTGTTGGGGGGGGGTGACATTTATGCTGATTTTACCACAGTCTTTTCACTGCTGGTGTCTTTTATTATAGCTGTATTTCTTTCATTGCCTGCTGTTCATCCCCTCTTAGAAGTAAAATATTTTACTAAGCTGACCATCTGATGAAAGATTTTTTCTGCTAGATTCAGAATATATTTACTAAGTAGCACTGGAGGAATGAAGGCATATAACATGTTTAGACAGTGTGCTACAGTTTAAGGGTGATAGAGGTTTATGGGAGATATAAGAGAAAGGAGAGAATTACTTCCTTAGGGTGATTACACAGATTTTATTTACAACACAAACTGGACAGATGCAAATTGTGTATCCATTAAACATAGGGTTGCTTTAGATTTCAGGCAGCTGGAGATGAATGCTTTGGTATTAATTTACACCTAGCCTATAAATGTTAAATCAAGCTAAAGTTTAGGGTGCATCGAGTATTCTTAAGTTAAAAAAAAAGGCGCAAAAAGCAGGGATGCTGCAATTATCCCTAAAGCAACAAGCGCCAGAATATTGCAGAGGTAAGTCAAATGCCCAAGATAATAAAATATTTAAGGAAAGGAAATGTAAAATTTAATGATAAAGACAATATAAGTTCTGCTCTCTAAATTTGCTTTGTAGTTCTCTCACAGCATAAAGGAACTTATGGGAGCTGGGGGAAGGAAGGTCTTTATCTGTGTCTTGCTTTTCCCTTCATCCCTCCCAGACTTACTTCCAAAGGCAGCTTTCCTCCTACTGCTGCCACTTTGTGCAGGAGAAGAGGAAAGGGAAAGGGTTCAGAGTGTAAAGCTTTTATCATTTATTTATTTAAAGATATATGTTTCTGAGAGCACAAAGAGGTAAGCATGAAGCAGATTGGAACTTGTCTTTCACTCTATACCATGTGTTTTCGCACCTTTTCCCCCTCCACAGAGTTCTTTGCAGGAACAAAACATGCTAAAGTGTAAGAGATAAAAATCTCACAGATTTTACAGGTTTCAATTAAATATATCTATTAATGTTATGTTCATGTGCTTATTTATAAACACAACTTTTCTTTTCTGCAAGTTATTCATGCAGCTGCTGCCGTTGCTATCAAAGCGCTTTCCTTGACTGCATATTTTATTATCAGCATATTTCTTCAGCTACTTTCCATTTGTCCCACCTTAGAAATAAAATATTTCATTGAAACGTCCATCTGATAAAATATTCCCCATTAGACATATATTTATTCAGAAAGTATTTGAAAAGTAAATCTGTGTAATATTTAAGGCAGAAAGTGGTGCCAGCAACAATAAATTAGAGTCAGGCTAGAACTGCAGGTTTGTAGGTATTTTCTTCCTGCAGTAATATATGGTATGACATTGTTAGTGGCTCTATACATACTCCTATACATCCCAGCTCAAGCACAACTCACACATGTGATGTGAAAGGAGTCAAGTGCTCTGGTTATCCAAACCGGCACAGGTTTAAGTGTGAATCTTGACTGTGGAATGAAGCATCCTCAGGGCGTCTGGGGTCTCACAAAGCCACGTCCTTTATGAGCTCTCAAGCAGGGGAAGGAGTAGCAGAGCTTCAGCTAAATACCCAAATGACTGCTTATTATCTGTCAGGATGGAATTCACTGTAAATTTAAGGGTCAAAGGGACATATTGTCCCATAGCTGCAGCAACCTCTACCAAACAGTCAAATATCACATTCGTGTGCTGCTGTTCAGTATGGACATACCAGCTCTGCTCTGCGTGAGTTCAAATATCCTACTTTCTCCATTGTATTGTCAATGCAGGTTTTTCTAAGCTAAATTATACTGTAATGCTTATTATCTGTTTTTCCTTTATGCTGATTGTCCTAGCTGTTTTCTCACATAATCTCAGAGAATGAGGACTTGGCAGGTTAGATCCGCATGGCCCTGGAGCGTCTATCCCAGAGGGTACCCTGTGTTCACCTGACTGTGCCCCTGCTAAACGTGTAATCCTCTGTTTCTGACAAATTAATCTTTTCTGCGTACAAGCACCAACTGTGACATTACAAGCAGCGGATTATGCCGGTGTGCAGAGAAGCAGGAGCAGAGGAATGTGCGCTTTAAGCACTCTTTGAAATCCCTGTTCCTTGCGTATGTCCTTAGTGATAAAGAAGTACAAAAGTCTGAAAAATGAAATTTTCTAAGAGCAGTGCAGGGCAACTTGAGAGATGCTGTTTAAAGGACCCTGTAAAGTTTTGCTGTTGCCATGCAAAGCCGTGAAATAAGGTTCTTCTAGAAACGTGCTTGGGAATGTCTCGTTGAAAACGCTTTTTTGACTTTAATTAAATAAAAAATGCCAGTTTCAAGGCTAGGGCGTGAAAGTGGGTGCAAAGCCTGTTGTTTTTGTGGGGACCAACCCCAACATCCAACCTGCTGGTGGGCTGTGCTGCTGCTTGCTTGGGTCTCCCTTGCTGGATGCTGGAGGTGGGAGACCTCCTTGCTGGGGTCTCTCACCAGGCGTGGGACAATCTGCCCTGACGCGGAGGGCACAGCAGCCTTTCCTCACAAATGCCCCTGATTTTGCTGACTCCTATTCGTACCTGTCAGTGCCAGCACAGATCAGACTTGCCCTCGGTTTGACTACAACCCCCATGGGCTAAACCCGTCCAGCCCAGCTCGTGCGGGAGGTCCAAGGGAAGAACCTCTAATGTCTGTTCTTCTGCAGAGAGTTAGAGCTTGTCTCTCGACAGCCCTCGCGCTCCTCCCCTCCCGCAGGACTTTTGAGCATGAGAGATTTATCAGGNCTGCCCTGATGCGGAGGGGCACAGCCAGCCAGATCCAGAGCCTTTCCTCACAAATGCCCCTGATTTTGCTGACTCCTATTCGTACCTGTCAGTGCCAGCACAGATCAGACTTGCCCTCGGTTTGACTACAGCCCCCATGGGCTAAACCCGTTCAGCCCAGCTCATGCTGGAGGTCCAAGGGAAGAGTCTCTGATGTCTGCTCTTCTGCAGAGAGTTAGAGCTTGTCTCTCGACAGCCCTCGCGCTCCTCCCCTCCCGCAGGACTTTTGAGCATGAGAGATTTATCAGGATTTGCTGCAAGATGCCTGCTGCTCCTGTTACAGCTTCTTCAGTTCTCATTAATTTCATGAAAGCCGTTTTTTTTCCGTCTTGCAGCCACGGCTAACGGTTCACTGAGGGAGAAGTCTCCTGAAGTGAGACTTAATGTCTCAGAAAGAAAGAGTTTTAATGGCACTGGAGAGCTCAGACCAAAAACATCTTTAGTAACTTCCTTAAATCTATGTGGATATAATACTTACGCACTAATATTTGGTGCTCAAAGTTCAGACCAGTGTGGAGCAGGATGACACCGATAATATTGATTTCTGTCCTTGGAGTTTGTTTCTAGCTCTCGTGTTAAAAGCCCACTGAATTACACCAGACTGATGAAAAGTCATCAATGTTTTGTAGCTCTACAGCAATTTCTTTGAAAGAAAATGGTGATTTTACTCCCTTTTGTGTGTCCACAGACTGCTGTTCCCGTACTCCCATGAGGATCAGCAGTTGTGGCTCCTGTGGTGGGATGAAAGATTAAATACTGAATAGCTATGGGCAGTTAGCACCTAAGTGCTAAAAAATATTCTGCTTGGGCATAACTGAGCACATTGGAGGGTAAGAATGAGGGTACTTAAACTAAGGGAGAGGCTCTGGCCGATATAAGAGCTGTATAGTGCTATGCAATGAAGTGCCTATAGTGATTGCTATTGGCAATGGGTATAGGGGAAAATCATTTATAGTTCAACTCTCCATGCTCTAAACTTCCTAAAAGATTCTTTTTTGGGGGATGACACTTTCACTCCCTACTGGTGCATTTCTGCAACGTATTGGAAAGATTCCTCATGCATTATTTTAAGATGCATTGCAATTAATTTGTGTCTTTGAAAGAAAAACTTTTTGCTTTTAGAGAAAAAGAAAAGCCAAAAATCATAAATACTTTTTTAAATGCTATGATGCATTAATATATTCGGAGTTTTTTTTCTTGAGAGATTTTGATTATTAAAAATACAAACTGTCTGATTAATTACAAATTATAATTTGATTTATAAGATGATGTTACATATTAAATAATGCCAGATGGTGCCATGAGGGCATTAGCTCTCCATAATAGATTCCGGATGACAGGGGAATTAAAAGAGGACAGAGTGCGGGAACCAAATTAAACCATCAGTAAAAATGTGCCAGAATAAAAACTGTTCCCAAAGCATCTCTCTCTCTCATTAAACATAAAACAAAAAAAACAACTTGGGATTTTTTGTAGTCTTTGAGCATTTATGATTCTAGCAGGTTCTAAAGGCAATGGATTAAATTTTCAATAACTTCAAGTGTAAGCTTCTTCTAGTATGTTTACATTTGTTACTAAAGTGTAAAAAAAAATCCTATTGTCGTGCTGAGATAAACTCAGCTTCTCTAACATTCAACAAAAAAAGTATTTGAGTTTATCATTGTGCAGATCTATTTCCCTACAGTTGCATCAGTGGCTGAGGTGCATCATTACCCTAAAAATCAGTTTCTCTTCTATGAAGTACTAAATAAGATTTAGATCCACTGATTTTACCAATAAATGTTACTAGCACAAAAACATATGCATACACATGGACTAGTTCAAATACCCCTAAAGTCAATGTAAACATTGTGCATACTTAATTTTAGACTTTTTAGCAACTTTCAGTGCTAATTGTTTTTAACAGAAGTTTCCTGTGTTAGACTCCATGAAAGAAAGGGGATTCCACCTCTGCCCTGGCCACAATTTCTCTCTTCTCTTGATCCTTAGTCTTGATACCATGTTGGTTTGATATATTTAAATATATATCACTTCTTATTCTCTCCTTCTCCATGATTATTTCTACCACATCTTATATCTTAAAGGACTATTTTGAAATCTAAAATCTACACCTTATACTTACATTCCTTATTTTGAGGGCTATTTAAGAGGGCTATTTATTAATACTGCTTCATCGTTTTTTGCCCAGTGATCTATTATCTTGCATTGTGTGCTAATGCAGCAATATTTCCCAAAGTGTCCTATAGATAGTTGATCCCTCAAATATGCTTTCATACCCTTTAAGTTGTGTAGCTCTATGTGATGTATCTGTTGAACACCTACAGGGATATTCCCCTTACATTTTGCTGGGTTCTGCCCTGCCAGGAGTGCAGGGAAGATGTGGAAGACACTGGAAGTTCTGTAAAATGCTATATCGCACGTTACAAAGAGCAACGAGGATCTGAGGAGCTTGAGGAAGTTCTTTTGGTTTAGCAAGGATTGAGCACAGGTTGTAAGGATCACTAACAACCTGGAATTCTCCAACAAAATACTATGACTCTCTTCCTCAAATTCAACCTCACGTGTATTATTTTGAAGTGTGCTTCAAGCACATCCTTTTTTTCTTGTATGTTTGCTGTTCATATTTTGATATAGCATCTTTCTATTGAACAATGACTGATGACTGGTAGTTGTGCCTAATATGCAATGTTTATAAATGAATCAGAAAAGCAACTTTGCACCTATTTGCATGAGAAGGTAATGTAATGAAGCTGAACCAATTTTATCTCCAAAGTCTCTGAAGTTCCTCGCTTTAAAGTACGTAGGTCCTCAGTGTAAGACGGGATGCAAAATGCTGAGCTTAGATATTTTTCTTAAACTTGGAATTTACACTCTGTAAGTAGTTCCGATACTTCAAAATTTTGCAGGTACTGAATCAAAGGAAAAGATAGATGCCTCATAAAAAAAGGAAGAAAGAGATTTTTATTTATTTATTTGAAATTACCTTATTGAGCTGTCTTTTTATGGTAAGGCTAAATGCTGTTTTCAACTCTGTTTTGACTATTATCGTATGGTTTTAGTATTACAATAACAGTGTAATTAAAGACTAAAGTTACTAAATGCCAGTCACTGGCACAATATATGGAGGTGAAAAAGGATCAGTTTCAGTCACAATATTTAATTATTTCAGAAGTCTTTACTCATGGAAATCTTTTCTGTTTTTCCCCCAGGTTGTTCATTTCAAGGAGTGTATGTCTACTAATTCTTAAATGGTATTTTTCATTTAGTACCCCGAATTCATAGAACTTAGGGTTTTATTTTTTAGATCTCCGTACAGGCAATACCTAAAATATAGGAATGGCAAAATGAAAAGCATAGGGAGTTTGGAAAGGATTCCATACAACTGGGGACTGAGAAGTTGGACCATTGGGATAAGAAGGAAACCTAGGGAGGAAGATAGGTATTCTGAAGGATGCTCCTGTTTCCATTTTCATGTATTACACAGTTAAGGAATCATTAAGCTCTCCAGAAGCATATTAAAACTCACTAAAGGAAATGTGTGTCTTCTGTTTTATTTTATTAAGTATTGCGTAACAGCCTTATGGCACTCATTTTGAAGGGAAGAAAGTCTTTTATCGGATCCATGTGAACTACTTTCACTGTAGATAATATCACTTTTAAAATGAACAATTTTTAACCTTCCAGGACTAACCTTCTAGCCCACTAAAGTTAGGAAGAGTTATTTGCTTCTTAATTTTACTTTTTTGTTACAGGAATACCTATGAAATACTTGGATCTAGTTATCAAAGAAAACTACTCATCCCATTTCCAGTGTATTACACCGCATAATTGCACTCGCTAGGATTTCTCTCTCAATACCACCCTGTTTATTTCATTATAGTGTTCCCTAGGAAAGGACAATTTTTAAACTAATTTCCCCTCCCCCCAAAAGGAAAATTGTAAAAATGAAATCTCTATCATTTTTTTCAAACTAAACTTTTTTTTAGCATGAATTACTTTTGACTTAGAATATTAAAATGCTTGCACTGAAAAGAACCCAATATGGTTATCCTAACGTGGTTCTTTTTTGTTCATGAACATGTGGACACAATAAGTCTTCATATGCATTTAAAATTGGGAGCATGTTTCTGATAGCCCATTCTTTAGAAAAGAAGAAAATCTCTCAGTGCCCACATTTGAAGGCGCACGTTAGAGACAGACACAGGTAAACTAGTGAGAAGCTGGGAGAATAGAAGCATTACTCCCATGCAAAGCTTAATTGCCTGTTTTGGGGTGTTTTTTTGTTTTTCATTTTCCCTAGGTACACAGCAACCATCAATGTGAACCTATTCAGAATAGTTTTTCTCAGTTATGTAACTCTATTAAAAGCATTGTTCTTGCACAAAGATTGATATAGACTGGGGCATTAAAAACAGAAATTTGACAAAACATGAATGATTGTTGAAATAAATGTGCAATTAATATAACTTGTATTTCTAACACACAATACCAGGCATAATTTTTTTAACCTCCCCTGCTTTCCCTCTCTATTCATTGCACATTTAAATTCATTATGGAAAAAAATTAGGGAAAAAATCCCTGATAGTTATTTTTATGATCAAACACCTTTTCCAATTAGTCTTGGCACCTCACTATAATCACGATGAATGTTATTAATTCAGCAGTCTACATCCTATTAAGGGTTTCATTATAGCAGTGTGTTCAGGAACTTAATGGCTTTTGCATATTAATGCTGCAGCCTGCAGTCCTGAATCCAATAACACAGTAGAATATCACAGGTCTGTATTTATATACATGTTCATGCAAAGGTCTATCCATACAATTGCATGAGGCAGCATTTAAACTTACTTCAGCAATTATATTAAGGAAGGCTACTGCCTTTTTTTTTCAGTTTTAGTAAATGATATCATGTCATTATAAATCATTAGGATACCAGGATGAGAATTTAAAAAGGAAACAGCAAAAGCAGTGGTTGCCAGGCATGGTGGATGGGCAACAGGGATCTTTGAGGTCATGGGAAATATATACCTTAGAGATACAGATAGACACATGTTCATCAGGACAGTGATATTACTGTATTTCCAATGATTAAAACCACGTGTAATTAAAAGCAGTGTGAGCTCTTCAGTGTTGGCAAATGGCCTGGGGTCCAAAAGTTTGAGGAATTCCTGGGTTACCACAACAAATGTGAGGGTCTAGCACAATGTTGCTTTTTGTTGACAACAAAATAAGTAAGAAAATATTTGAGCTATCCAGATTTTGAGGAGTTGAACTCTGGCTTTTCATTCTTTCCTGTTTATTATAGAAGAATTAAACTATGAGAAGCTGTGAACAGTTTTTGCACTATGAGTTCCTAAGGGGTAAGGAGAAAATATATATATATATATCGTATAGTCTCACCCCCTCCTCTATATAAATAGACTCAATTCCTTAACTTTCTTCCATCAAACTATAGTTTCTGCTTGATCTTTTTAGAAGAAAATCCAGACATATTTTTGAAAATTTAAATGATGGGCCAATCACTCACGATTAAATTATTCCTTTAATATCCACTAAACATCTAAATCAATTGATCGCTACATTAGATGTTTTAACATTAGCATAAATGTTGATCTCATTTATCTGAATTTCATCCTTCTTACTAACAGACTTTTATACTTTGCTGCTGCTGCTAGATTAAGGAGGAGCTGGTAGCAATTTGTTCCCTACAATCAGGTCACTTCTTCCTTAAGTAGGGTGAGTTGCTAATTTTAATCTAGTGAGACTTTCTTATGTCTTTGGATTTCCTGCAATCCAAACTTGCCACTTGAGAACACTCCTTTTTTGTACATCTTGCTGCTGATTCAGCAGCAAGTACTGAGATCTGACCTGGGTTTTAGCTGGAGCTCCTGTTGCTTCTAAGAGGTTCGGGTTGTCCTGACTGACCCTGGGGCCTTTCCAGAGGTGGCTGGAGGGAGGCTCAGCTACATCTCTCCTTTGGGTGTTGTTTTCCAGAGAAACCCCTGTATTTTGGTGCTGTTTCCACAGTGACTCATCTGGTCCGGGGCAGACCTTGGTCTTGAGGGAGCTGGTCCTCTTGCTTCACATCCAAAGTCCTTCCCTTTCTTCCAAGAGGAGCATTATGCAGACGTGCAGTTAAACATCACACACTCATCAGAAAGCACATTTAGAGCTGAGCAATGAAACAGTCCTTCTCTCACTAATTAAAATTCAGTGGTGAGGTTGTTTAATTACTCTCTCCACTGAAAATTCTTGCTTTACTTTTTACATTTATTCTGGTAATAATGTGCTGAAGAGCTCATCAGACTCTGACAGAAGGCAACATTTTTCCTCATGTACATAATCATTAAACTGACAAATAGGCGCAGCACTATATAGTTATCAATATTAGCAGTGCAGTTCTGTCACTATTAAAACCCCGTGCAGCAAGGGATTGAAGTGCATAAAGGGGGAAAAATTGGTGTGAAACAGCTCTTAGCTGTGAGATCCTTCCCTTTTGCTTTCCTATTAGCCACCTTAAATCAATTAAGTGCATTTGATTCTGGGGAAAAAATGCTTCTTTTTTTTGTTTTGTTTTAGGATAAAATGCTTTTCTTTTTTCTTTTCTCTTTTAATTGGCAATCATAAGATCTCAAAGCTGGTAGATAAGTATAACTGCTGCAGACTGCTTTGAAATCCAGCTCCTCATGACAAAAGCGGATGGAGGGGAAGAGTCTCAATTTATTTGGCTGAATCTGGGCTTGGGGGAAATAACTGTGTCTGTCTCGGCTGCTCTGACATCTCTAACTTCAGAGAATCAGAGCACAAAATTACACCAGAGCAGGCTGAAAATCCACAGACTGCCTCTGAGATCTATAGGAATAAGCCCATATAATCAGATGAGCTTTCCAAGAATATCTAGCCTTACTCTGTCCTGGAGAAGCAGAGTTGCTTGAATTAAAACTCTCTGCAGGAATGTTGATGAGATTCCTTCATTGAAGGAATCTCGGTAACATCTCACTGCAAGTGAACAGGGGTAGGATGACGTGCACTTTGAATGTTTGCCTTGATAACTTTGGAGTAAATTAGAGGAATTCAGTGATTAGATGAAATTTACATTTTATAGCAAGGTTGTAGCAAGGATAAAAGGTGAATAGATATTTTGTTTCTTCACTTATTGCGCTAGGGATGTTATGGATGTGAAGAACTTGCTAAGCGGTTGTTGCAAAAAAATAAGGTATCTTGGAACTGAAGATCAGGTACCATGATTAATACAAGGAGAAATCCAGGTTTAGCTTATAATTTTTGTCATGGTGTGGCATCAGAAACTGGTTTCTGTTCTGAAAAGCCTGAATTAACACAAAGGAGAGGGTTTTTTTGATCTTTTGGGGACTGCTTCCTTGAAAGGAAAGCGCAACTGGAAAATCTGAACAACAGAAAAAATGGAAAACAAAAACAAACTGGAAAAGAAACTCTTATTACCAACCATGCAGCTTCGTTATATTCTGAACTGTGGCCATTAGCTCGATCATATGTGCCTCAAAATGATGAGAGGGAAGTGCCCAGCGTGGCTATTTCACATTAGTGCATTCAACTCTGTATATGAAGTTGTAATTTAGGAAGATACTTGGAGTGCCACCTGCTACAGACAGCTATAGCCTAACCTGTTATTTAATAGATGAGGATTGCATGGCTGGGTTCTCTCTTGGGAGAGATTTTCCCTGATGGATAGTATGTGTTGTCATCGGATTGCACAAGAAAACTTGAGTAAAATTATCAAAACTTACAGATGAGAGAAACCAATGCATTACGGAGCCAAACTCCTCTGTCTCATCTGCATCTGCTGGCAGGAGGCCAGCTCCCAGCTGCCACACAATTGATAGGGAATTAAGGACCTGGAAAACCCTCCGGGTGGTCGTGTCCATTCCCCTAGAACACCAGGCAATCGTGTCCTTTGCTTGGACTGCAGGGATGTGTGGCCTGTTGCTGCCACCAGCTCTTCCTTGCCTGCCTGGGAGAAGCTCTGCTCCAGGCCCTGCAAAGAGGCTTGGCATCATTGCCAAGCAGGGTGCTTTATTAGTGCTAAAACTTCTTTTCAAATAAAGAAGGAAATGATAGCAAATTTAGCTGCTCAAGAAAATAGCAGCACAATAAATAATGTATGCAAATGGGATGTTTCTTTAAGAGATGAAGGAAGGTATGCTGAGGCTTTTATTGAGCAGTTAATGCTCATTTTTAAGTTAATGCTTATTATCGTCAGAGTTTGTAAACCTTTAGGCAGTCAGATGTGTTCACGTGGAAGGATTTTATCTCTTCTACCCAGGAAGAAAGGAATCAGGGATTTGATTTGACGTGAAATTCCAGAATCTTAGTTTGGTTTTGTGGAGTTTTTCATGTGTTTTGGCTTATTTTGTTTTCTCAACATCATTCTGTCATGCATTGACGAACAGGAAAGTGAAAATCAAGAAGGGCAACTGGGGCAAAATGTAGAGTAATAAATGTCTTAGATGGACATTTTTGCCTTGGAAATACTGATATGGTTGCTATGATATATAAAAATTTCTCCCTCTTTCAAGTTTGCTGGTGATAGGAGAGATGAGGCAAAGTTCATCACCTCAAGGATTCACATCTGAATGTGAATAGGTTTCTTTTCTGAATCTGGGACACTTTTACTTCTGTGATTTGCTTTGGGTGATATTTGCTTGGCTTTATTTAATCCTTTGAAGCATAAAAAACAGTGATCAAGAGGAAAAAAAAATCATAGGACCTGGATATTCGGCAGTGTTACCAAATCTGTTGTTGCAGGGTTATAAATGGATGTGCACTTTGTGCTTTGTGTCCAGAATCTGCTTTGTATCCAGATTTCCCTTAGTCTCATGCAACTTTGAGGTAGACTATTTAAAAGACTTTGATAAACCTGCTGATTTGGACCGTGCATCTCAAGAGGCTGGAATAAATTATTTGCACTGGGTATGAACTCTGTCTTGAAGAATAATTAGAAATATCACTTGTAATTGATTGTGGGAGGAATAGATTTCAGGTAATGTTTGCTTTGTTCTGGTACACCCAATCTACTGTTTGTTTGCTTTGAACCTTGTCTGACTCACTACTGAATGGACTTTCTGAGAGAAGGTGGTAGCACGACAATTTTTGAATTATTTAAAAGAACCTAATACTTCAAGCGAAAGTTTTTGGGCCCAATGAGATAATGAAGCAACATGTTATAGGGTGCAGAAGACCAGGCTTAACTGAGTGCACTCCTCACTTTCTGTTTCCTACTTTAGTAATATCAAGTTAATATTAAATGGAGTGCAGGAAAGCAGCACACTGCAAGGCACGACTTCAGCCTGGAAAACTTCTGCCCAGCGGAATGTATCATTCAGGCTTATGTTTCCATCTAGGGAGAGGATGATTTATCTGAAAATCAATACTCTGCTAGATATATCATGTAGCAATTATACAGTGCTATATGTTTTCAAAACAAGAGATGTCTGCTGGCTATGCCCAGCCCTCACGATATTTAGGGGGTAAATCAAGCAAAAACGGTTTTGCCTCAATTATATGCTGGCACAGCAAGCTAAACAAGCACAGGAATTATTCCGTGAACACAGCAGTTGTCCACAATGTCTGAAATGCTTTCATTCAAAAATAATATATCAGCTCCCCTTCCCAAGCTGCACTCTGATTAAAGAGCCTTCAGAGGTTCCAAACTCAAAATTTTGTGGCAGGTAACAAAGACCATCAAGAACAGTGATGCTGTGTGGGATTTGATGCTGTGTGGGATTTGCTCTTCATGCTAAGAGATGTTTTCTCTTTTTTATGTCTCACAATAAGTAGTACGCAGAATGCAATAACGTTTTGTGTTTCTTTCACCCATTATCTTTATTAAAAGAAAAAAAAAAAGGTGTGCTGCAAGCTAGTCTATCTACACTGAAAAAAAACACACCTGATTTATAGGGACGTGATTATCTTTCATATTTTCTACCTGCAGGTGTCAATGATTGCATGCAAAGCTGCATGCATTTGAAAAGAGTCAACACACCCTTCTGAAAGTATTTTGAGGAATTTAATTTGGAAGGATGCTGCTGCAGTCAGTGACCTCTCAAAATGGAACAAATGGAAATGACGTTTTACTTGCACTCTGACATTTGACTAATGAGAAGCACAGTGATGCTTGCGTTTCCAGAACTGCGCTATTCGTAAAAGCTTTATTTGGGAAATCATTTGTTGAAAGGATACTTGAAATTAAAGGTGTAGAGGGGTGAGATTATCACAGCTCATATGTGGAAAAATGCATTTTCTTTTTTTATCTTTTTGTGGATTTTTTTTTTTAATGGTGGAATATTATTACCTTTTCTGGCTCACTTTTGGACCAATATGTTACTACCAACTATTTAATTATTGAGTTAGCTATGATAAAAGCCCTGTAATTGAATGATGAGGAAGAATTATCAATTCAACTAATGAAATCGTGAGTGTCCTAATCAGCAATCCCTGCAGCTAGAGGGTGTGATGCATCCTCTTCCATGCCAAATCCCTGTAATATTGAACATATCATCAAAGTGAGTGAAGAGAAGCTGAAGGACATTTCCTCGGTAGAGTATAACTCGCTGCCTAACCTGTGCAAGCGAGAAAGGTGTCATTCAGAGAAGCCCAGGTATGGATTAGGAGAATATTCTGCCTGATGAGTAAAGAGTACTAAAAAATTAATGTCTACAGCAGATCTGAGGGATTTAATGTGATAAACAGCTCTAGTAGTAATGTGTAAAGACCTCTTCTGAGTAAGTTAAGTAATAAGGCTCAGGCTGTTGCAAGTAGAATCTATAGGAGCTGCGCTAGTTACTTGCTCAGATTTTATAGCACAGTTGAAATGCTCTCAAAAACAGCAGCTTGGTTTTTTTTTTTCCCCTTGAGAACTGAAATTCTGTATATCCATTTTTAATGGGAAGTAATGAGATTTTCAGCCAATCTAACTTGAACACTGACTTTTGCGTTTCTCTAGCAGATCTAATGACCACAAACCAGCTCTAGCTGAACATGGATCTCACATCCCAAAACTGTCAAATATTCCAGGCAAGCAGCAATTTTCCATGGATTGCTGTGGTTCTGGTTACAGACATCCATGGCTTTGGCTTGGGTAGCAGGTTTCCGTGGCTTTGGATATGGTCTCCAACTTACTCTGTTTCTAGAAACCTGTTAGTGCTGCTCAGACCCTTCCAGTTTATGAGTTATTGACAGTATCCACTTTCCTTTCTCCGTGTATTTTCTGTCATCTGATAAGGGTTGAGCTGGCAGTGCAATTTCTGGGCTTTTTTTCTTTTTTCTTTTAAAATAATTAGAGGCTTATTTTCCCTTTGTTTTCTAGCTCCCTGTGGTTTATTTTCCTGTGAGAACTTGATATCACTCAGCCCAATCTCGTAATATCAAACCCGACTCATACTTGCTAAAGAATTAAAAAAATAAATAGGGAAAACTGTCACCTGCACAGTCACTATTGGGAATACTTCCTGAAGAAACAAGACAATGGATCACTGCTTCCAGGATCCCACGACCAGCCTGCCAGAGGTGTTGGTGTAATATGTCCGAATGGAGACTGGGGGATGAGCAGGGAGAAATCAACTGTCAGAGAAATTAGTTTTATGTTTTCTTTTCTTTTCCCAGTGATCCATTCCTCCCTCTCCTCCCAAATAAAATAAAATAAAATAAAGTTATGGAATGGGAAAGGTTCAAAATTATTTGTTATAGTAGCCCCAGAATTCAAAAATGAGTAAAATATAAAGAAAAAATTATAAAATATTTTACTTTTTTTTTTTTTTAACCCAATCCTTTTCATTATGAGAAAGCTTTCTGTGGTGTTTGGGACCATAAGTTTTTATATGACCTGATTTCTCTTGTGATTATAGTTTATTGACTTGGAGTTTATACAGATTCCCAAGGAAGAAAATGATTTACAGGGTCACATGCTGGGTCTGCAGTTTTATAAGCTGTCCTGTTGCAATGCCACTCTCTGCAGATATAACATTGTCAGGTGTGGGGTCATGAGGATGAAATGGGGAAAAGCAATAAATCGCAGAGAAGTAAAGCAAGAGAGAAGGCATATCTGAGGAGCTAAGCAGAATGCCCCTCTTTTCCTGGAAAACAGCCTGAATGTCTTTGGATTCAGATACTTGTGGTCCTTCTGAGTCCTCATAAATAGGAGGCATTGCCATGGGGCTGTTCTGAATGTACATCACGTTTATATCGTGATGTGGGGAGTGACTATTTCCTGAGAGCAAACTGTTTATGTGCCTAACTGAAAACCTAGTTTGGAAGCAAAGTGTGCAGTCTGTATTTGCGGTGGAAGTTTGGCCATTTGAAGTTTAATGCCATTTTTAGTCTTGCATTCACCTTCCATTAGTTTGTGTCTTTGCATCTGCACAAGATCCTAGTTGGGAAGGTCTCCACACACACCCACAAGGTACCAACATCCTTTCACCTTGTTCCCTTAGCTTTTGTCTTTGCATCTGCACAAGGTCCTGGTTGGGAAGGTCTCCGCACACACCCACAAGGTACCAACATCCTGGCTTTGCTGGACGGTGCTGTTGAAAAAAAATCAATTTGCTTTGATCAATTCAAATCAAATGATCAATTTATCAGCTGATCAATTCAAATCAATCAATTTTTCCCTTTTCATCAAAGCCAACAGAGAACTCCCCCAAAGGTGCAGCCAGACTTTCTTCTGTATCCGTAACACTGACAACTCTTCTCATAGTTGCTTCTTTCTGTTTACCTGGTGGACAACTCTCCCTTTTGTATTAATCCAGTCTGTGACATTATTTCTTGAGATAAATCTCTCTGCATTTTGTTGTTGTTGTTGTTCCTCACAGTCTTTTTCATTTCGAGTTCTATATTAAGTAGCGTTTGCAGCTTCTGCTAAATTTAAATAATCTGTGAATAGAAACAACATGAATTTTGTTCTTTCAGAACACTAATTCTTGCATTAAATAATCCAGATAAAGCCTCTCTGTTTTTCTTCTTACATTATATTAAAGCATAGCGGTAGCTATTTAACGAATATGTTGTTTTTTTTTTCTTTTTTACACTGGATCTGAAAATCCTCATCATTACAGAGCTCTGTGTACTACCTTGATTGCTTTATCAGAGAGGCCAAAGCACAAGCACTGAAATTATCCAAAGCCAGGAGAAGACATGATTTTTCTTTAGTGTGGATTTTACTAGGTGTAGTCGCAAATTAGGCAAGGTTTTGTTCTCTTTGTCACCTTCTTTTACATTTGAAATTTCTTTTGATTTTACCAATATGATAGGAAGAAATTAAAATTCAGGATGTGAGGATCAGACAAATCTTGTCAGGTTGCAGGGTAGAGAAGAAATTGTTGAAAAGACAGTATGTTCTTGTCATGGTTTGGGGAAGAAGATCGGGAGAGAGCAATGGTAAAGAGTGCTAAAGTTGCTAGAGGAACATGGAGGTTTCTTCTGGTGATTTAGTAGGAGTTCAGATTTTGAAGCGCTTTTCAGAGGTGTGTGCCAAATTTCACAAGGGAAAGATTTTTTTTTTTTTCTCTCTCTCTCTTTCTCACACTTCTTTCCCTTCTTTCCCTTCTTTTCCTTCTTCTTTTCCTTCTTCCTTTCCTTTCCTTTTCCCCTAAAACATTCATATTTAATTCTTGAAAAAATACAGATTTTTAGTGCTCATCTCTTCAGAAGCATCTGATATCACCCATTTTCAGTAATAAGCACCGGTTGCCCACTCATTTCCAGCTACAAAGAGAATATATTTGCACTCAGTCAGTCTTTTATGTGTTTGTACTTTAATGTAAATATTACAAAAATGTAATGTGCAGACTGACAATTGCTTTAATGTTTCCAAGATGCTTTTTAGACATTTTATCTACAACTTTTAAAGCATTCACTCATTGACTTATTTGTGAAGAAAGAGGTAGCTGCCTGCAATGTGTTTGTGTAGCCTCCTCGGTGTCTATTATAGTGATGTGCAGGATGAGTTGTGTAAGAAATATCACTTGTCATACCAGCAAGATCTGAGACGGACTGGATCTATGTAAGTATTTCATTCTGTGGCCAGGACATCAGTATTCTCTTTTGTTTTGTCTAGAATAATTTCAAAAAGTCTGGGGGGAATGTTGACAATGACTTTTCAAAATGATGCTGTTCTTGCAACTTGACTTTTTTTGTTACATTTTATGAAATGAAAGAAAGCAGTTTGGGAAAAGAATTCAGACACGTTAGTGTCCAGGCAACTGTGGATAGTGTTGATTTTATTGGAAACCCCATAAGATCTCGTCAAATTTCTCTTTAAAAATCAACAACAGAGAAGAAATAAAGTTACTGGTCATGGAGAGGGAAGTTGAAGTGACTTAACTTTCTAAGTTGATCAAAAGTCGTGGGCACTTTTTTCCTCTGCTTTCTAGCTTTTTGGTGATCTTTTTCTCACAAGTTTCTAACCAGCATCCAGTCTGCTACACACTGAGATTCGTGTTAATAATCAAGTCCTTATGAACATGCTGACAGCATGTTTCCTGCTGTGTCAAATGCTCGCAATGTTTTTGTTTGTTTGCTTTTTTTTTTTCTCCTAACACCAGCTAAATTGATTTTCACAATTCAAAGCTAAAACTGAGTCTGTTTGCTGGCAAAAGATGTCCAAACAGAATGCTTCTACCTAAAATCAGAACAATTATGTCAAAAGATCTATTGCTCGCTGAGCGTCTCAGAGTCCCAAAGTATGCTGAAATTAGTTGATTGAACTTCAGAAGCATTTCTTCACAACATATATATGTATTTTAACTCACTTAATTGCTTCCTGTGTATTGCTGCTCTGTAGGAAAGTCAGAAAGCGATTCTGAAATCGGAGGACGTGTTATTTAGTCTGCATGCATTAAGAGTTCTAATTACTCCCTGACGAGTCTCACTCACAAAGCATTTTATTTATGATGCTTTTTTTTTTCTTAAATGATTAAACATTTATTGGTTAAATGTTTACTAAATGTAAGGACACGGCATCTTTGATGCTGCTTCCCAGTGGGAAAATAAGAGTATGTAAATGGTAGGTATCTGCTACAAGAAAGTCTCTCTCAATAGACAGCAGCTATTGTCAGAAAGATTACTCTGTCCCTGTTTTAAAAAATATTATGTTTATATCACATTTTTTAATATGTGGTTTCATGTAAATGGCTTTGTTTTGTTCTTGTTGATCACTGTTCCTTTTTCACAAGGAATTTTCACAGCTGTTGTCTGCTCTTCATCATGTAAATAAAACCTTTTGAGGTTTGATATTGTAAAAAAGAGACGTCAAGTAGCTCATTAGAAGCGCTGCTTTGTTTTTACATTGGCAACATCTTTTTACAGTTCTCACCTTCAGCCTGATGGAGACCAAACGCAGCATCTGTGAAGATAAGTAGATTGAAAGACAGAAAGTGGAAGTTAACTGGGGAAAAGCATTTGGCAATTGCCCTGGCAATATAGATCTCATAAATTCTGGCTTTTTTGCTTTTTCCTTCTGGTAACTCTGTTCACTTTCTGCTTTTTCTACTTCCACTCCTCACTTCATCTTGACTCTTGGGGTTCCTGTCCTGTTCTGCCCTTAGTTGACACCGTTTCCATTGGTGCCTCCCTTTACAGCTCTACTTTGGCACCAGCTCTTCCTTCTCCTGTCCACACAGAGGTGCATGCTGAGATGCTCTGCCACGTCTTGCTCCACAGTATTTTCAGGTAATATGAACATGAGGAAACAACCAACATTGAGAGAGGTGACACTGGCACCTGAATCAAAATTCCTGAATTTTGTGGCACCTGGTCATGAGCTCTTGCCTTCTGTTCAAAGTTTTCCATCATTTTTTTTCCTATTCCAAATTATTGGTAACATACTTTATGTTCTCAGTGTGAAACACAACATCCTTAAAACGATGTTTGTTTTCTTTTAATGGAAATAAGGAAGAATGAGTGGATCCCACTGTCATCATTTCATCTTTATTCATGAAACCAATGGCTTTTGAGATAAAATGAATCCAGATTTAGTGAAGCAAATTACTCTTGGTTGTGTATATGCTACCTGAGCTAAAATAATCATAACAATCATAATTACTTTACTGTTGCAGTGAGAGATGTCAAAGAAGGAGGGAGGAGACATAAGAAGAATTCAGTGGATCACCAGATCCACGTGGCCTGGTGCTTGATGTCAGGCTGGGTATATGTCATGCCGAGCAGAAAAATCTTGTGAATATATTGGAGCACTGTCCTTTTTGCATAGTGTAAATGAGTTCTTGGAAGTGCCCCAGGACCAATGGCATGTGTCAGTAGAGGAATAAAATGTAGTCCTATAAAGAGGTAACGTGTCTTTGCATCATTGATGCCTGGAAGGGGTTGATGGCTGCTAGGCTGAGGATACGGGAGGTTCAGGCAGCCCTGGCTGGTTAGTGGAGTTAGATTTATCCCTCTCAGTAGGAACCAGGTAAACCACACTAAGCCATGGTTAGTGTCTTGGTCCAGCAGTTATTGACTCTTCCTGACAGCTGAACTCCAGCTGAACAGCTGCACATCACCAGCCGACATCACCAAAAATGCAGTTTTCACTACTGAGATAGAAGGGGAATGGTAAGTTTGGAAACCTTAAAGTACAACCCTTTCTTTTGTATGTCTGGAGTAGATGAAAAGACGTAATTGAACTGGTTTCTCCAATATTTTTTTTCCTGGGCCTGCTGTACTGCACAATGTGTAACTTCAGAGCAGCCAAATCCAGAGACGGATGGCATTTGCTCTACTGCAGGCGAGCTCAGAATGAGCCTGGAAGATGTATGCATTTGAACGCCTGCAACATTATGTATTATGCACGCAACCTGACAATTCCTGTGCTGAGTTCCTGCTGTTAAGTACCTTTCTCACAACCTGCAAAGGCAGATTCTTTAATTAACCTTTAAATGATAATTATTTCACTGGCAATGCACCAAACCAGAATCAAAGCAGCGCTGCTCGTACTGTATTATACTCATTTCCTGAAGATATGTTAGATTATCTGGAGTAATTTATGCTGAAGGCTGCTTCGCCTACTTGTTTGTGCTGTATGCAGGAACTCAAAGGACAAGCAGTGTAGGGATGAGGGGATATATGAAGCAGGGCTGAAGATTTACTTCCCTTTGAAATATACTGAGCGGAAAATTCAGCCAGTGCAACCAGGAATCTTTGGCAAAAAGAGGGCTAACATCAAAATATACTGATTAGGGAAAGCACAAGGAAATTATGGCAGGTTGGAATACCAGGAAACTCGATGCCACTGGATTCTTCTTCTGTTTGGTTTCGGGCTCCATCCTTCCAGCAGTGCCTCTCCCTTGAGGTGCTCTTTCCTCTCCTTGCAGCACTCTGTGGGTTTGCTCACAATCCACCGGTTGCCATTTATTCCCGTGTGCTCATCAGCAAGTCTCTCATCTGAATGACTGGAACATATTGCTGTCTCCAGGCTAGTAAAGCCAGAATAAATGGATGCGACCACATTCCTTATCTGCACACTGCAGAAACTTTTGTCAATCCCTGCGATAGACTGGGCAGAAGCTGAATGCATAACAAGATCATTTGGGGTCATGGTACAATGATTAGATTCCTACAGTCTGTGTTACTGTAGATTAGTATTCTGGCTCCCTGGAGGAAAAACAAATTTGAAATTCTACGCTACAGCCAGATGCCAGGCAGGCCATCACAAGCAGTGTGTGAACCTGGGAAAAAACACACATGCTTCTAAGGTACTGAGGTCTTTTCCCAGCAAACCATAATCTCAATCCAAAGGGAAATGCTCAGTTAAACTTGAAACTTCATGTTGTAAATAGTGTATCTGTGCTTACTTGCAGGGGTCACAGCTGTGACTTGGCAAACTTTAGAAAGTGATGCTTTCTCCTGAAAGATTCAGAGCCCAGGAATGCACAAAAAACTCTAACTTGGCAATAGAGGGATTTCAAAAGCTTTACAGGAAGACCTGGGCATCGCTTTTGTATCATGAAATCAATTGTCCTCCTTATTCAGTCTCCTAATGCACATGTGAGGCACCAAGATGCAGAATATATACGTACCCAGGGAGATGAATTTCATTCAGCTTTGTCAAAGGAAAGTTTTTCAGTTTTCAGATATCCGACTGTAGTTTCATTGCTTTCCAATTACAAAGCAAAATGCACTTCTGCAGGTCAAAGCTACTGTTCATTTCTAGTCTGTATTCCTAGTCTAGCCTTTGGGACAAGGGTTTATCAATGTTATTAATGTAGATTTTGGCAACATGCTGAATGTTTTTGGATATGGTTTGGCTTATAGAGAAAACATGCTTATGTCTAATTTACAGGCATATCTTTAGAGTGCTTGAGAGCAAGTGTTTGGGTCTGAAGTCTTGGCATCATGGAACAGGACTTCAAGTTTCAAGTTTCTCTAGACGTGCTGCCTGTTCCCCGTGGAGAAATTCAGCTGTGGAATTTCTAATACAAACATCATGCAGGGAAGCATAATTAAACCCCATATCATAAGAAGAACAAAATCATTCTAACAGGACACAAACCCAAACAACTCCCTGCTCCTTCCTTTTTATGTAGCAGAAGAAAGAGAAACACTTTATCCTGCCAAAAACAAAAACAACAACAAAAAAGGTGTTAGCAAATGCGATCTTATTCTANTTGGGTCTGTAGTCTTGGCATCATGGAACAGGAGAACTTCAACTTTCTCCAGACATGCTGCCTGTTCCCCATGGAGAAATTCAGCTGTGGAATTTCTAATACAAACATCATGCAGGGAAGCATAATTAAACCCCATATCATAAGAAGAACAAAATCATTCTAACAGGACACAAACCCAAACAACTCCCTGCTCCTTCCTTTTTATGTAGCAGAAGAAAGAGAAACACTTTATCCTGCCAAAAACAAAAACAACAACAAAAAAGGTGTTAGCAAATGCGATCTTATTCTAGCAGTGCCCAACCTAAGAGAACAATTTGTGCTTCTGCCAGTAGATATTGCAATTGGATACTATTTTGTAGCAGCCGAATAGTTGTAACTGCTGTCGAGGCACAGCATGCTGCTAAAAACCTGGCAACTTTTATGAAAGCTGTTTATATTACTGTAGGCTTTCTATAAACAGTGGCAATAAAAAGCTAAACTGTTTTACGAATAAGATGCAGATATTAGAGATGAGTTTTTCTGCAACAGTAATGCCTTTTGGCAAGAGTGCTGGCATTTAAGACATAAAAAAATAAAAATAACTCTTAGAGGCACAGATAGTCTCATGGCAACCTCTCAGGCAGCGAGCTGATCCCATTTACCTGGAACAGAGCTGTGGCTGCAGAGGTTTGCACGAGATTTGAGTTTCTTATTAATCTTGCATGAGAGTAGGGGCAGAAAACGTACTAGGCAGTGAAGACATATATATTTTTTGTGGATATATATATATTTGTGTATTCAGAAGGGGAGGACGAGGTTTCTCAGCTGCCCTGCATCACTGTTAGCACAGGGCAGGTGTAATCATGTTTCCAGTGTCACCCCAGGCATCTAGAGAATGGCAGTCACCAGCATCAAGGTGAGGATATAGGAGCTTCCAAGGCCGGCTTAGCCTTTTCCCCTGGAATCTGTTTCAAAGCCCTGGGGTTTAGNGGGGCAGAACACTCCTGCTAGGCAGTGAAGGCAGATATATATTTTCTGTGGATATATATATATTTGTGTATTCAGAAGGGGAGGACGAGGTTTCTCAGCTGCCCTGCATCACTGTTAGCACAGGGCAGGTGTAATCATGTTTCCAGTGCCACCCCAGGCATCTAGAGAATGGCAGTCACCAGCATCAAGGTGAGGATATAGGAGCTTCCAAGGCCGGCTTAGCCTTTTCCCCTGGAATCTGTTTCAAAGCCCTGGGGTTTAGATAGGGCACAGTCTTCCAGACACTTCCATCAACCCACCTGAGTTCCTATATCAGAAGTTTTAGATTGGACTGCATTTATTTCTGGAACTGTTTCATGCTTGGATTTTCTGTTGGAAAAATGGAGACCTTTGGAAACCAGATTAGTGACCTATTTTTGAAAACTTTGAACTAAATTGTTTTTGTTAGTTTTTGTTCTGGATATAATTTCTACTGTTTTCCGCAGTTAGGTTTCCCTTTAGAGCCAAGCCAAAAACACACAACCTACAGAAAATCCCTGACTGGAAAATGGCTGGAGGCTGAGGAAGATGCTTGCTCTGGCTTTGTGAGCATCTCCTCTTGGTGATCTTTGGGGACAGGTTCCCAGTTTTGTCTTGGACTAATGAATTTTTCTTTTTTTTCTTGTATACTGCTAATGCTCCCTTGCCAAACCGTTGGGCAAAAGAAGGGAAACATAGTGAGAGCTCACTTGCTATTTTTAGGTTCTGAAAATCTTTCATACAACACCTGTATATCAGAAAATCAGTCACAAACAGTGCTGCAACTGGCAAGAATGTTCTATCTTTATCCCAGAAGTCTTCCATTTTACAGGAGGTATTTATAAATCTGCTTTGTGCTTTTCTGTGTGGTTTAAAATGTGTATACAAAGCCCCACACACCCAGCAACGAGGAATTTAGAAAACATGAGATACTGCAAATCAATGGTACGTTTATAACCATTTACCCTTAATAATGGACTAATGGAGAAATGTGGAATGTATGAAAGTTTTCTTAACACAAAAGCAGTTGCAAATACATTGAGCATCTGCACAGCAGTACGGCTGGGTTCACAGTAGTCCGTATAAGATTAGTTTCTAGCTGATTGTCTGCAGCACTAAAATTATGCGTATTTAAGCTGTGCTCAGTGCCTATTACTTATCCTACCTGGAGTAAGATAACAGGACGCTATGATATCTATGCCGACTCTCTTGATCTTTAGTTATTATTTCTCACACTTTGTAGGAGGCAGTGAATATAAATACAGTTAAATATAGTTTTCTCCCATTTCCTTATTGTTCTGCTGAAGCTGGAATTCTATCCGCCACACTTAGCGCTGTCTTGCCGGGCTGAGCACAATGTAGAACGCATTTTAGTTGAAAATGAGACTTTTTTTCTCATTCTGTTTGCAGACTATTGGTGAACATATCGCCATCTTCTCAAAGGTATTCAGGATGAGAATAATTAGCAATACTGAAGCATAAAGTTTTAGGGGAAAATGGAAGAGAAAAGGATAATTCCTTGGCTGTATGCTACTTCTTTGGGGGATAGTGTTTACTGAGCACTGAGATTCAACATTCAAGCTGTTTTCATTGGATTTTCTAACTTCAAGGCTTTGTTTCTCCTGTTTGAATGATAAGCATGTAAATGTAAAGCTTTCCAAAATAGTAATAATTGCTGTCTGCATTAAATCTTAAAAGTTCACTTACAATTCAACTTTTGAGTAAATCTGTGAGAACTAGGTGATGTGATTTCTAAAGGTTTATGAATATATCCTAAGGAAACTTATATAAATGTTAGCTGAAAAATGTGCAGATTTTTTTTCAGTCTAATCCCCAGTTTATTCATTAAATAAATGCTTCTGCAGTTTTCAGTTGCTGAGGAAACAAATCCAAAAACTAATCAGGAGCCTGTATGCTATTGGTGGTATCAGTAATTAGATTTGCCAAACTCATTTGAGGAGAGGTGAGGAGTAGAGAGAACTGCTCTCTGCTGCCTTCGTTATCCCTCCTGCTCCCTTCCCACGGCGGGAATCATGTGCCCAGGAGCTTCTTTTAAAAGCTGCTGCCAAAGCTACGTGGGGAGCAAGGAACAGAGCGTAGGATCCAGCTCTTGGTACAGAGGGTTCTGCTGCGGCGTGGGATGCCCTGGGGTACCCGAGACACCAGAGACACTGAGGGGACACGGGACCTACGAGGCTTCAGTAGCTAGCACATTATTCAGATGTATCTTAATAGAATCACAAATTTTCAGTTTAACTGAGGGGGAAAGGGGTCTCTGCAGAAGGTCCTGCCCCATACTGCTCAAGGCCACACCGGGCTGCTCAAGGCTGCGTGCAGTCAGCTTTGAATTCCTGCAAGGACAGAAACCCCACACCCTCCTTGAGAAGCCTGTTCCAGGGTTTAATCACCATTCAGTAATAGTCGTTTTCTGCATTTTGAGACAATTGGATGTTTTAATAACTGTCCAACGCTTCCCTGATGTGCACAACCCCTCCTTTATATGTGAAGGGGCACAAGCATAGGAATTGTGGGGAATTGGGAGCAACAAGAGAGCTCTCAGATCACTGTTCCGGGCTTTGCTAAGGCTGTGCCATTAAATTCCTGCTGGTTAGATTCATGTGACCATGAAGCGATGTGACTTTCATTCACCCAACACTAATTGTTCCTTCAATCCCACCAGGGCTCCCTATGCTTTCCCAGCATTTTCCCTGTTCCATGGAGAAATATAGCCCACCTGTAACATCGGGCACACTGGTATTGGAGGGATCCCCGTCTCTACTGAGAGTAGGAACTGGGAATTTTCAGACGAATTCTGACAACTTCAGCATCTCACAATTCATTTCAAAAATTTGCTGGTGGCATCAACACATGTGAGGAAATCGCAGGACAGGAGGGAAGCAGTTATGCTATAGATAGGCACTGTAGGCAAAAATACAGAGATGGGGGCTTTTGCAGAAAAAAAGAAAAGCAAATACCTTTCATATTTGGTGCAGAAGGCGGAAGATGAAGGATCTGTTAGCATGAACTGGCTAATATAAGGCAAGCAGGCATGGGAATGTAGGGCAAGCAATCCTCTGCTAACTGCCCGCGTGCTGTTCCCTGCAGTAAATGCAAAGCAGCTTGTTCTGCTTCTCACTCTGGGCACGGCAGGCTCATGGCCAGCCAATGTGCTGTATACGCACACCCAGGCTTGCCTCTATTACGTATACACTGCTTGATACAGAAATAAATCAGTATGTGCATCAGAGGAGTTGGTTGGGAGACTTCCCAACCCCTGTATTTTGGGTAGGGAGGGGAATGAGAATGGTCCAGGTCTGTGTAAGAACATGTCCTGCTGGGCCAGAGCAAGGGTTCATCCTGCATCCTGCGGGATCATCACCCATGGGATAAGATAAGTGGATAGATGCTTTTTGGGGAGACTGTGTCAGCCTGACTGCTGTCTGCACTCTAATCCCCCTTGTACTTGCAGTCCCTGGGTTAAGGGGTAATAGAGGGTACCTCCTTGCCTACCCTTTTCAGCATCTGCTAGGACCTGTTGACCTTGATTTATTTCATCCCTTCTGATCCTGCTCTTACTGCCTGCCTACAATCTCCCATGACATCAAATTTTTGCGTGCAAAGGGCTTTTAATTATCATATTTGTTTATTTTATTCACACAGCAATGTAAATTTGACCCTGTCTAAAGACCAACACCCTTGCCTCATGTATTCACCTTCGGCACCTTTTCCAGCGAGCGAAGGCAGCCACCAGCTCCCTCCCAGCCATCCCCTAGCACTTCTTCTTCTTTCTGCAGCAAAAACAGCAACAGCAAAACCAGAGTTCAGCCAGTGGCACGTTAATGAGCATGGCTCTAGCTCTGCTCTAAGGTGAGTGCATGCCTGCTCCACTATAATAATTAAAAGCAAAGCTGTAGCCATGCCCTGAGTTCTCTATTTTTACCTTATGGCCATTGTATATTCAGGAACTTACTGAATATCCCTGCTGGAAAAAAAAAAAAAAAACTTATGAGGAAAAGAAAAAATCAATATGCATTCATTGCCTCAATCAGAATCCTACAATTTCTATACTAACTGTGGGCTGGATTGTTTGTGCCCGGCATGACATAGTATTTTCAGAATAGGGGCTTTGAAGCCACAATAGTCAGTAATATTTCCAGAACAGGACAAGATCCAGTTCCGTGATTCTAAACTAAAGGGACCATGTATCTGCTGCAAACAAAAATGTGCCTTAACTACTTAGGGCCTTAAATGATGCAGCAGCTTCCTACAATCAGGGAGAATTTCACCTTCTATTAACATCAGAGCAATCAAGTTTGATTAGCATAAACAAGTACAGAAGGAGAATTTCAAAGCTGGGTAGAAAGAGGATTTTCAGCTCGCGCTCCATCAAAGAGGCTGCGGAGGCAGCGCCATGCGACTCCTCTGACCTTTAGAACAAAACGATAGCTCGAGTATCTCGTGATAATCCGTAGGTTTAATATCTGAAGCAAAGAAATCAATGCAGATTTCTGAATAATGAATATGTTTGAGGAATTCTACCTTCCCCACAGATGAGCAAAAATAAAAGGTTAAATTCCTCAGATAAGCTAATGGGAACTATTCACTGAATTCCAATCTGTGGGACGTGATGTGGGCAGATTTCTTCCCACTGCACATCCGTGTAATAACGCCTTTCAGATAAATAATTTAAGCCAGCTGACTCTATTGCTGTCATAAGCACTTTGCTATTTTGCACCAGTCTGAATTGGTGAAATCTGTTTCTTGCCAGTGCGAGTCGATCAGTCCCTTTGATTGTAATTTTTATGGTTGCCACAAGCATCTTGAGTTCTTCAGAGCAGGAACAGAAAGGTACCAGCTTGCAATTAAAACTAAATGGGTATTTTTTTTTAATTTGCTCGAGACAAGCACAGGAAAGTAAGTATTTTTTAATGATGTTCGACAATTATTTTTTTTCTTCATATTTTTTCTTTACAGAAAGATTAGGGAAAAGTGTTCAGTGTATATAAATAAGTAATTTATAGAAGCAAATAAATTCAAAATACTATTTGTCTGCAAACATCCTGATTCTGATCACACCTTATTTTGACACCCACCTCTCCCCTCCGCACCACACAGGCACTAACCCCCCGATAAAAATCTCATTTTGATTTATGTGGCTGGGAGGGAAAGCAGGCTCTGGACCTCCCTTGTTGGCTATTTCCACCTGGGATGAGCCACAAAACATTGCTAACGTCGCTCCCATAGGATTTGCAGGCTAGTTCTGCAGTTTTCAGATGCTTAGAAAGTTATGACAAAACGAAAGAGAGATGAATGCTTTTCTAGTGCATCTCATATTCTTCTTTTGCTCAGAGAAAGTGCCCTTTGAAATGGTTGAAAACAGTGGGTGTTTCACGTCATCTGCTGCTGAAAATGCTGTGATTCGTGCCCTTAGGCTGCCGGGATTCTCCTCTGCAGTCCCTTGGCCTGTGAGCTGACACGGCAACAGGAGCAGCAGTCACTGAAAGCCGCTGTCCCATTTTCACTCATCACACAGCAGATAATCTCTCTTCCTGCCCTAGAGAAATTTGACTGCCCAGCCTTAAAACACATAACTCATTTCTTGGAATTCCTTTATTTACATTCTGGCAAATCCTTTTGATCAGCTTATTTACTAAATTAATTTTCTCCACAAATAGCACAGCAGTAACTTTTGACAAATTATATTTCAGCTCGTGACAGCTCTCACTTAAATTCTTTTTAAGTGATTCTGAGTAAATTTGTGATAACATCAAGCATGGGTTTTAAGAGGATATTTTGCCATCCGGTATTTCATACTGGAGTGAGGTTGGATTCTTTCCCTTCTTATGTATCTTTGGCAGTTAGCAATGAGCTCAGTGACTTAAGAGCTAAACCATTAATATCAGAGAGCATTAAGAAGAAAAGACGATAGAAGCTTGTCACAATAAATCCAGGTTTTTAAGGACCATTTAAGGGGAGTGGGTGGAAATATCCTTTCGTAATCTTTATATATCTGACAGAAATCAAATGGTATGTATAGTGTATCCCTCAGGCTCACCATAATCCCACTCTGAAGTCATCAGAGTCAATAGTATTTTATGCAATCAGTTGTTTCATCTTTATGCTATCAAATAATGTTTAAAAGTCATAAAAATTTAGCAATTTAAACAGCAAGCATCATGGAGTGAAATCAATTCGTTAACATTAAGCTAGAGGGTTGTCAAATACAAATGTTCACTTCCATATAACTGAAAAGGATAGGAAGGCATCAGAATGTCCTCGTGTCTCACTAGGAGGCAGGCAGGCTACACTGGCCTTTTTGGAAGAAAAAAACCCTATTGTTATCTCATATTTTATTTAAAAACAACAACAATAATAAAAAGTTAGCACTTATTCAAGGAAGAAATAATGACAATCAACTATTGTTATTGCATTTGCATCCGACTATTACTTCATTTGGGGATGAGAAATTTGTTTTTCATATATTCTATTTTAATTAAGTGACTGTGTTTAATTTGAAAGAACTTGGTAAGTGGTGATATGTAGAAAGGACTCGTTCAGTGCCAGCAAAAAAAAATACTCTGTGGGAAAAAAATATCTGTGTGTCTTACATTGTGACTTTTGATTTCAGCTAGTTGAAAATCTTGTTGGAGCTCTCATCTTTTGATCTGATGAGCCCATTTCTATCTTTTTTTTTGAGGCAGAACAAAAAGACATGCAATTTGAGACTTCAAAACTCTCTTTCTATATATTTCATTTTGGTTTCTTTTGTTTCGAAGTCATTGCTTTTGTGAAATGTTCAGTCTTCAGTAGAAGCTTTATGATTCATAGCTTATACAACTGGATCAAAAAAAAAACCTTGGAGGTTCAGGTTGTTCTATCAGTCTTATAGAGGACTTCACGATATAAATAAACATAGAAAAATTATGCTGAATATGGTAATAAAAAGTCAGATCTTGACTTCTGTATTTAGCTACTAAGGATGGGAAAGAACATTTAATATGTATGGAAATTTCAGCACTAAACTGAAAACTTTATTTATTGATCCCCTGATGGGCTTCTTATGATTATTACAAGTGTGAACAAAGAGACTTAATGCTCAACTCAAACGGTCCTCTGAAATGCCTTTCAGGGCGAGACGCTGACTGATAAAAATGGAAATTGTCTGGGTAGAAGGAAACCTTTGCATGTCGGAAGAAGACATTGCCCCCTTTCATTTAGAGGTTTAATAAAATCTCATCTCTATTTTCCATATTAAATAGTTTTATGTGAAAAAGGGGTTCTGCAGCTTTTCTGGGGGGGGACCCAAAAAGTTTCTTTCTGGAAGCCTGGTTTCTGCCCAGTTAACCAGGTCGGGTAGCTCTGTAATTGCTGACTGCTGCTCTATAAAGTAAAAAGGCTGATGTAGATGTGGGAGGAGGGAGAATTTGTGACTGGAACAGTAGATATTTGAACACATTTGTTTTGAGCCAAATAAATAAGCACAAAAGAAAAAGTTAATATAACAAGATGACACTAAAAGCACATCTGTTATTATTTGATTGTCAAATATGTTCTATGGTCATAAGAACCATCTTTCTGACTCATCTTCCAAATACAATTGGCCCTAGAGGGGATACACCAGTTCCTCTCACATAAGTCCAAATTTATTTCCATTGGGGTGGTTATAGAAGGTGATTATATAGTTGATGAACAAAATCAAAAATGTTGGATTTTTGGAAAGTAAATAAAAAAAGAAAAGCATTCTAAAATATGCTTTTTTCATGGATGGATTCCAGGGAAAAATTCCATTCTCCAAGGCAAAATTGAGCTTTGTATCCAATTTTCTGCCAGCATGTCACTCAATTATCTTTTTGTAATTCTCAATTACACTTCTGGCAGAACTGATATGTCTTGACTAACTATTCTAAGGCAGAAACTATTTCACATTTGTGAAAAGTTCCAGCCACTTTCAGTGTCCTATAGATAGAATTGCTTTTTCACATAATGTCCGTATTTGTACAACACCATTAGAGTTCAAGATTTCTATATTTTTAATAAAAAATATATTTTTAAGAACTGATGTAAACAGTTAAAAATAATGTCATCCAGGAGGAATAGAAATTAATCCCCAACCAAAATAAAATTCATAGAACTCTTTCTATGCAGTAGAAATTTCACTATTAAAATATGACAAGAAAAAATCGCATAACCATATAAAAAAGGTACTTTAAAACAAAATATTATTCTCCATTAATAAATCTTTATCTTGAACTTTAACTTCCTAAACTGAAAAGCTATCAAGAAGTAAGACCTTTAGTTAATCCATTATATTTATATCTCTGTAAAAGAAGTAGAATTTGGAGTATTGATTTACATTAAAAAAAAGGAAGAAAAAGAAAGAATAAAAGCTCCTACAGTCTCTGTAAATCTTTTACTTTTTGAACTTTCTAACTTCATGGCTTTCCTGTATAGCAGATTTAAATCTGACATTTGAACTGCATTTTAAGACAGCTTGGGAGAACCTTTGCTCTGCAAATCTGTGGGACTCTCTGAAATGGAGCGGCTGAGTCACCTTGGTTCTGCTTAGAATTAAAGAGAGCAGAGTTCGATAATCTGGGCTCCTTTTGGCTTCAGATATGCGGGCTGCTACGTCCAATCAATATAATCATTATAGTGATACGCACAAGCAAATTCTGTTACTTATTCTGCAACACCATCTCTGCCACTCTTGTATATTAAAAAACGCAAGGGTCTGCTCAAGAGGTCTAGTGCAATTTGCATTGCTTAGTACGATATGTGCGTATGAGACAAGCACACTAAAACTTCTCCAATTTCAGGCAATGAGATTACATTAAAATGGCAGTATGTCAACCCATACAAACTGTAAGCCCATTTAGCAGGGCACGTGTTTTATTAATCTTGCCTCTTCCAGGGAGCCAGGCAGTATCTTGTGCTCTTTCCAGATGCCTCTGCAGCCTCGCTAATTTATCCTCTGCCTGACCACACATCCTTTGATGCAGCGTCTGCCCTCACATCTGAGTGCAGGCTGCATTAGCACGGGAACCAGAGACATCCCTCAGCAGCACTAACTCTGTCCCACCACTGCTTTTATTTAAAGGCTCTCCCCTCCTTCCCTCCCTTCACCTCCCCCAGATTTAATGTTGGACTTACTCCAGTGCATCTGATTCTTCTTCTTTAGTACGACAATAGTCATACTTTTTTTCGCAGTTACCAAGCGAGTATAATTTGGAATGTGGATATATATATGATTCTAGGTACACTGTTGTTGTTTAATTTTTCTCTATTCTGCTGATTTGTGACGCAGCTTCCTTCTCTGCAAAATAAGAAGAATGGTACCTTGTTTGTTGGCTGTGCTTTAGAAAGGAAAAATGCTGTAAAGTAGGTTTGTTTGTGGCTGTATTAATCTGGTCCCTCTCTCATTATTTTGAATGCATTATGTTTTGGAGAAATTGCTTTTGTTTGTATATATAGATAACTACCCATCCATCTGCAAAATTAATATTTAGGCAGAGGAAATATTGACCCCAAAATGTTTTGTTGTTGCTGATTTGGATGCTTGTTTATGATTTTTTAATCAGCATCGCACTAGCTTTCCAAGAAAAAAAGATTATAGATTTCTGAGTTTGCATGTTTGTTATCAAAGGTGATCATTTTTCCACACTGCAGTAATTCAGCCGAAAAGAACTTTCCTAGGTAGCAAGAATAACAATGTGTCATACTTTTTAATTAAGCAGGGGGACAGCAGAATAAAACATGGTAGAGCCACTGCAAAAGATGATCTGAATGACCTCAGGCAGAAACAAACGTGCCTCAGTTTCCCAAACTACCAAAGGGTAATTTGTTGGTTTTCCCTATTTGCAAACGAGCTTTTAAGATATATGGATCTTTACCAAGCACCGTGACAGAGATATTGTCATTTATTTTACCGAACTCAACTGAACCTTTCTGAAACTGAGTAATTGGTGCCTCTGGGTTATAGATTGCAAAAATAAAATGAATTTTATTTTTCATTATTTTTAAATGATTTGTTTCAGCTCAAAACTCATCTCTTCCATTTACACTTAACCACTACATTATATACCCTTCTCCAATAGATTTATCTCTCTGTTCCTGTGCTAATTGCAATAGCGAGTGAACATGTGCACCTTTAATTTGTGCTTAGGTTATATCTCTGTGGGTGACAGAGGAGAGCAGAGAGGGCAGTGGCTGCCCTATGTGTGAGAATGATTTTGCTTATTTGTTTGTTATTGTTTCTGCATGATTTTTGAAAGCATCAGAAATCCTTAAAGATGATTTGAATCAATTATTCCTTTTGCAGTGTCATGGGAATGACCAGCCAGGATTTCAAGCAGATGCCTGAGGCCAGGAGAGATGGAAACACTTCCTTGGAGCCTATCATGATGACCTGCGTCTGGAAACCAGCGTGTCCCATGACAGAATGACCAAGCAACAGGATGCTCATGGCAGCTGCTGTCCGAGGTTTGCATGTCCTTCCATCCAAACAGAGACTACCTGCCACCACACTCCCTCCACCAACAAGAATTGCATCTTCTGATAAATATTTTCACTCAGACTTTTGTGAGCTTTGTGTCAGACCCTAAATTTAGACTGGGGATGCATTTATAAACTTAACTAACGTATAGGTATATAACGTATAACTAACTTTGGCTGGACGTGTTCATGGAACTAAACCAAGAAATGAAAATCCGGGTCCTGCTCAAGCAAATAGAGAGGCGGCCCTTATGTCATTAGAAGCTGGATTGCACTATCAAATTTTGTACATTTTCAGTGACACTTCTGGAATTTGGAAGCACAATTTCCAATGACACACTTTCAAAGCATAGTCTGCTCTTCTTATTTTCTTTCTTTTTAAAAAAAATCTCCTTGAAAGAGTAGCGATTAGACCTTTTGGACCTTCTTCTTTTCTTCTTTCACCCCCCTGTCTGATCTTTACTTACCATGCAGAGCCAGATATGAACCAATTTTGGATATGTGTGCTCCCTATCATTATGTAATTTAGAAAGATACATTGCTCTGCATTTATATTCAGGTCAAAGAGTTTTCTTATAGTTTCACAGTGAATGTAATATATAAAAAAGTAATGTTGATGTGATAAAAAGTGCAGTTTGAGGTGATTACAATGAAAATGTGTTTGGATAAATGTCCAATATATTTTAAAAATTCATCTTCTGAAAGAGCAAAGATGACTAATTCCTTCACTTAGAGTGGAAAAACTCTAGAAATAGAAAAGTTTCCTCAGTTTTTTTCCTAATCACTCACAACCATCATCAGCTGCCTACTGGGTGAGTGGGTGGAGGAAGTGTTCTGAAAGCCCATCAAAATCAATTAAAAGATTTTAATAAATTCTGTAGATGTTGAATCATCTTGGAATGAGCAATTAAGGGGAATGGCAAGTTCTCTGCAAAACTTAAGCTTGCTTATGAAAATCTTGAAACACTCACTCTTTTCCAAAAAAGGCCAGATTTCTTTTGCATTCAAAGTCACTTTATTTGCAACCCAAGTCTTTTAGAAGCAAAGCATTTAAGAGCTTGGTACCACAGGGATAGGGCTAATAATTTGATTTCCATATGCAATACCATTCGTTTTTAACTAGGTGTACAGCATAGAGAGTCCTGAAGTAGAAAAGAATGACTAAAATTAAAAATGTTGTGTTAATTCTCAAAATGAATCTAGTTGTACCTGTTGACTTACAATACAGTGTCCTTGGGAGCATTAATTACCTAGCACTTACCAAGATCTTTGAATTTTAAGCAGTACTCATATCCTCATCTATTATATTGAGTTTCATGAATGAGTGGATATTGCAGGTGATCTGAATCCTCATTTACTCAAAGGAATCTTTACTTCTTTACTGTTTTTAAAAATTCCATGCACAAATCCCAGAGTCTGTATCTCCTTTTTGTTAAATATTCATCCTGCAAATTTGAGAAGATAGTAACTTTGCAAAAGTGGGGCTTTGACCCTTGTCTTGTTAAAAAAGTGCTGGTCAGTTCTGGATTTGGTTGTACTGTTGTCCAGTGCAGGCAGTTGCCCTTATTTTTATAAATTTATTCCCCAAACAAATTTTCTTTTAAAAATCTAAAGTAATTCCTATTTAATTTTATGTACATTATTGTCTTTGGATACTAAGCACCCGACAAAGTAAGATTAATCCTCTTTAAAGGATAAAAAAGGGTGGAGGGAGAGGGATGTGCTCTTGAAGCTATTATCAGCTAACATGCATATTTTTCCCAAACTCTTGCATTATTCAGGCTCAGAAAACACTGCACTATCTAATGTTTTCTAACAAGAATCAGACATGTTTAATGCATAAAACTATCACAGAAACAAGATAGCAAAATTAATTTTTTTCTTTGGTATTTTAACATATTGCTAGATATTGTTAAACTGTCTTAAATGTGATTTATTCTGAATTTGTGTTTTTAATGCTTTACATATACAATCTTTAGCTGTGATCCTCCAAAGCTCAAATGCAAAACCAATGGTTTGTTAGGTAAAGTTCGGGTCTTCACCGATCTTAAATGATATCGTAATTAACAGGTCTGTTAAGTGTGTGCTTAGACCCATCATTTTTTGGCAAATCACTTCATCCTAGCTTCTGGCAAAAGTTCATATTTAAGCATAAATGTACGTCGTGAGTTTTCAAATATATTTTTTGGTGTTTTTCTAAGTAGTTTAATTGAGCCCTGATTTGATAGCCCTTTAATGGCAAATACTGCATTACAACTTCAGTATTTCTATGGTTAGGGCACTTTTTTCCGCTTTGTTTCCTTTTGCACATTAATATTTCATGTCTGCATTTAAACGGACGAATGCAGAAAAATTCACATGTTTTACTTCTTCTTTTTGGCTGGGAAAGTTATTTTCTCATGGAAGGGAATTCCCATGATCTTTACATGTAGACTCTGAGCCGAGAGAAATCTGAAACCGCTTTGAATATGGAGCTCTGGTCTCAGAGCAGAGGTCCCATCAGTGACTGGCTACTGAGTGAAGCCTCCGAAACTGTAATTGGAAATAGCATTGGATGGACAGATGTGTAGAACAAGATCTTAATTTGGCATTGGGAGCAGGTTCAAAGAAAGTACTAAAGGTAATGTGGGAAAGGAGCAAGTATCTGTCGTAGAAAGTGAAGGAAAAAAGAAAGAAAAACGAAATACCAAAGGGACAAAGATGAAGAAGCTGCCATTTTTTTCCATTTCTATTATATGAATGTTACAACTCTTCAGAGAGCAATATATATATTACCAAGGACTGGTCAAATATGTCATACTGACTATTAGGAAACAAACACTCCATGGGGGTGGGATTGGGTATCTAACCCACATACAGTTTTACAGTTTCACAGGGTCCAGATGACTAAGATGGTTCTGTGATTTTTTTTTTTTTTTCAATGTGTGTGTATGTTGATTTTGGGTTGCTTTTGAGCTGCTTAACTATAATACCAGAAAGGTTTGAAAAGAAATAAAAGATCATATATACAGCAAACAGCTGTGAGCAGGAGACTCAGGACAGTGCTGCTGTTTTAGGTTTAGGTTTAGGCTTGAAAAGGTTTAGGACACCAAAGTTCACCTGTTCACAGGTTATATAGGAATTAAGTCTCTAAGAAAGAATATTCTGATTCCTAATACCACAGTGGAAAAGCTAAAGTCTTGTTTAAACTTCTTAGAAATCCAGACCTAAACCTGTAGTTCCTAAACCTGGCAAAACAACAGCTGAGAATGACCATAGACAAATGATGCAAAATATGGTCACGCAGGCTCTTTCACTTGAGAGGCAGCGCACGGAAACTTTACTTTCTTCACTCTGCATATTTTTTCATAATGAGATATTGCTTGTGCTCCCATGGCAGATACTACCAAAACTGCTGTTTGTGCTAAGTACAATAAATCCTACCCATCTCCTAGTGTTCAGGGACCTGTCACTAAGGCACTGAAAAATTCCTTAGGAGAGCATTTTGTATGTGTGAAGGTAGGGTCTATCACAGAGCCTACAACCAAATAAAAATAAAATGCGTGAGTCAAGCAAAGTAATAACAAGAGGTTTCCAAATACCACAGTTATCTCCTTTATTGAGTCCAGGCATGGAAAACAGAAATACTGACCTTGCAGACTGATCCTTTCAGCTCAACGAGGAGCCATATCCCAGTGTGAAATACATCCCAATTTTAGAAGCGATTTTTTAAAAATCCATTTTATGAGAAACAGCAGTAGTCTGACTGACCCTGAAATCTTTCCCTTTTTATAACTTCTCTGAGATATCCTGCCTTTTTTTTTTCCCCTTTTTTTCCCTTCCCAAGTCCCTGGAGATGTGTAGTTGCTAAGTTTTCGGTGTTCTGCTGAGTGTCTTTATTGTGTAACCTACTAGTACCTGGAACCGCAACCACCTTCAGTCCTAACAGGGTGACAGGGCTCCATTGACCTCTAGAAAGGCCAAGTCCTGTCATTCTCACGCTGTGTCAATGCCCAAAATATTTCAAAACGTGCGTGTCCTGGCCAAGAGGTTTGTGCTGGTTGCTGATGGCAATTCCTGCTCTTGCTATGGAGTAGATTTCCCTACAGGTGGTCGCCTTAGTGGGGTTCCTAGCTGAGGTCCTGCCACCCATCAGGCAAGAGGGGCCCTCAATGGCAACCTGTGCATGACTTCAGCCACCAAGGAAACTGTTTTTAGCACGCTAGTACCACCCGAGAGATGCTATGCGCTTCTTAGTATAGATGTGAGGCAAATTCACACCTAGAAAGGAGCACTGGAGCACATGAAAAGGCTGATTGAAAGGCTAACACTAGCATAGTCTAACTGCTACTATACCCATTCAGTATCTCATAACTGCCCTGGATTTGTGGATTTCTGTGGCATAAAGCATTCAGCAAGTAAGGCACTAATGTGAAGAGTTCTCTATGAATTTATGGAGTGTCCCGAGCTCTGATAACACTGGGAGGCTTTCTGCATTCAGCATCTGGATGTCATATAAAGCATTGGAGATGGTGAGCTAAATAATTACTATCTACGGTGACACACCACAATAAGTACTGAGCCCATCCATTCCCTGTGGCAAGGATCTTGGGTTCTGTTAGGTTTTCTATCACACAAAATGTGCCCATGATCCTTGATAAATATTTAAATAACACATGCAGTAGTTCCGCTTTGATTTTCTGCAAGGGACGCTTGTTCCACCAGATATTTTCAGGGACAAGAAGCCTAAACAATGCATGTTCTGTGTGATAGCAGCAGAGTTTTGTTTGGTTTAGTGTGCACGAATAGCCTAAGGACTTCACAAATGTATTTGTATTTAGCAAAGGGCCTTAGAAACTGCTGTGATGAGCAATGAGGATGCACAAGTTAATAGAGTAAGCAATCAGCTGGTGTGCAGCTCTCTTTTATTAAAGCAAAGACAGTCTGTCGTTAAAAGCTACAGGGCTTTATTTAGACCTCATACCATGGCAAATCCTTGAGCAAAATTTGGGACATTTTGTTCACTGCAACCAGCAGCAACCAGATCCACACGATCCATCTCTCATTCTAAGGAGCATATTACCTATGGGTTTAGGAAGCCCCATGACCTCCTCATGATATATAGGCATATTCTGCATACAGGCACATCATCATGTATACAAACATGTAGAGGGCCACCACTTGACTCTTATTTTGGGCCAAGGTATGGACAACCAGTTCTCTCAGGGGGAAATTAAAGATAACTTGTAGGGAGCCTTCAGAGTGCCTATTGACAGCTATTTATTGCCTATCCTCTTTGGCTTTTCTGAGACTGACTAATGATAAAATAAGGACCCCTATCATGTCCTTGATAATGCTGATTGAAAATGGTGGATCAGAGATTATACTGAATATGGATAAAAAGTCCTCGTATATCACTGAGGTTTAATCTCTTTTACAGAAATCAGAGTATATTGATCAGAATCAAAATGTTTGAAGTTAGGTGCATATTAAATGACAGTATTGGCTTCCAGACACGCATCCATAAGGCTATTTTAATGTGTCTTGTATTATTCTGTCCAAATTATTTCATGGGCTGCTTTATCATCCAGCCAAAAATCTATTGATCTCTTCAGTTATTGTTGTTTTACACCAGGATGTTCCTTGTTGAATTTGCAATGATGTTGCAGTTTTCAGATGCTGGTGGAATTTCACTGAGATTATTATTTGTTAACGCCTAGTAAATCTAACAGACTTAGTCTCGCTTTCAGCCACTGTGTCTTTAGTTCTCTAATGTGGGTGACAAAGAAGTGTTAATTGGGTGTTCCAAACCTCTGCTCCATTTGCAAAGGAATGCTAAAATAAAATAAGTGAAATAAATAGACTTATTTTTTAATTTTAAAGTGATAAGAAGGGAAAAGTGATTTCATACTATTTTCTATGTTTTCCTTTTCTTTTTGAAGTGTGAATAACTCAGGATTAAAGGTGAAGTCTTTATGTTTTTCATTCTTATCACTCTGTTCTCTAATTCATATTAAGAAAATAATGGGAAAACTTTATTGTGGATGTTTTAAATAACTGTGAGTGTTCAACTAAGTAGAAATGCACAGGGGCTATTTATGTTGCTCATTATCTGTGATAGAATAAAAAGTAACCATGAACTATTGAAAAGGACATGATCCAGATTTGTACGGTGCATGTTCCTTTTCTTTAGAATAAAAAGATGTATAAACATCATCAAAATTTCAGTCTCTATAAAATGTCTCCAAGGCATCACACTTTCTATGTGACTGTATTAGCAACATCTTTTTGCCCCTGAAGGTCAAATTCATAGCAGAAACAGGGACTGACTGAATAAACGGAGGGTATATTTATAGACCTGGTGTATTTAATAGACCCAGCTGGCATCGAATACATCCCTGATTTCATAACAAAAGCAAGTTCATCTATTTTTTCATGTTAAATGGATGAAGAAAACAGAACTTCTTTGTCATATGATCTATTTATTTCATCTGAAAGTCCTTTTGTAGATCTGTCTTCAAAATAATCATGGTCAGATCTCACATGATGTTCCACTGTCTCCCTATTAGCCATTGTTAAAGGCTAATTTAGAGAAACCTCCTCGGTATCACAAAAAATATCTTTTGCACATAAATGGCATTGCTCGGGTTGTATATGGGTATGTGGTTCAACTACACTTTACCTATATCTGAGAAAGCTTGAGGAAAAACTTGAAGAAGATTATTCTGAATCTGAAGAACAAAAAGTGTCCAGATTCTTGTATTTTTAGCATGAAATGGTGGTTCACAGTTCTCCATATAATATTCAAAGAACTTGCACCTGCTGATTATTCTTTTTATTATTGTTTTTGTCACTGGAAAATCTCCCAGCAGTTTCAGTTATCAGCAGCTGTTTTCCTGGTTGACAGCACAACATGCTTGACAATTCTGCATCCGTTCAGGCAATGATGCATTAGTAGAGTGGCAGAATGGCAAGAAGCTGATGTGACATGTATGGTACTATTTCTTTAAGCAAACTAGAACGCTTTAGATGTGAATTAAGTTCCAATGTCACTTACAATCTGTTCCAGAGCTTCTTTCTTTAAAGGAAAGAAAAAGTATTCACGCTAGTCCCGTCTGTGCTCTGTCGATGACTTCATGTAGAATACTTCAGGTCACTTAAAACAAGCATTTTGACAATTATGAACATATGTTCCTTAAACAGTCCATCAAAGTTGGAATGATAACATGACTTACTGTGTGCTGTTGCTGTTGTTTTTTCTGAAACTCACCCTTTTATGCAGCCTGACAGTTCTGATGAAATCAGAAGAAAAGGCAGATCCTGTTTCAAGTTCTGTTTTAGGTCACATTTCTCTAATTTTTAAAACAAATCAGATGATACTTTAATGACCATTATCTAAATAAAACATTTTTCAAAATGCTACACTGAGGTGCTTTATGATGTTATTTGTAAATGGATAAAGTGAAAATCAGGGGTATCCTCGTAATAGCATGAACTGACTATGTGTCTTTGCAAAGGCCCTAGTGCTTTGCATTTGGTGTGGGATCCATTCATGAACCATCAGTTATTTGCACACTTAAGAGTTATTTTTCTTTTGCTCTTCATTGTCATCTGCAGCTCATCTTGCTAGTTGTGGTAGTTGCAAACTTCTCTTTGTGGATTTCTTTTATACAAGCAAAAATATTCTTTGTTCGCTAACAACTTGCAAGAGTCTAAGAAATTTTTACCATCCTATCATTTATGGCCTAGGAGTTTGGGCAGCAAATGGTGCTTTGCCCTTTATAATATCTAGAAAGCAACTATCTTATCAGCAGCATCATTATGTCTTGTCTGCTGATATGGTCTCTTACCTTCTATAATGGTTCCAAGCTAAGAAGGTCATAAGCTAATATGGAGCAGTCATTTTACACACTCATTACTACCCATCTGTGCAGATTGCTGTTACAGGACCTGTCTCCACGGCAAGATCTGCTCTCAGCCTGTCCTTGCTGTGTGCTTGCTTCAGGCTGCCTTGCATGTGTTGGGATGTAACCAAACGAGATGGTCTTGACTTGACCCTCAGCTCACCCTACCTATGCCAATGCAGCCCAGTGGTCTGATGGCCAAGCTCCCAAAGGCACTCCCTTGGGAGTCATGAACAGAGAAGGTTCATGATATTCAGTACCTGAGACTTCTTTGACCAGCCTTGCCCAGGGAATGCACTGTGCTCATCAACTGCTGTCCAACCTGTGCAGAGGTTGTGGAAACTCCACAACCTCTTCTCTGTGGAGTCTCCAACCTTCTTCTCAGAGCAGCATTGGTGTTTGGGGATGCTAACTACAAAACATAGGTACCCTGAGAGTACATCAATATATTTCTATCTACATACGCTCCTACTGAGGAATATTTTAAAGTTTCAGAGAAGTCTCTAATGAGCAGCATGTTCCACTAATGCTGGACTATTTGCTATGTACTCTGGCTACCATTCTGTCAAAGAGGAGCTTTTAAGGATAATTCCGATGATCTGATGACAAGTGAACTCAAGGAAAAAAGCAGTTCAGAGCAAGGTTTCCGTAGTGTAGTGGTTATCACGTTTGCCTCACACGCGAAAGGTCCCTGGTTCGAAACCAGGCGGAAACACTGGCATGTGGCTGCTGTTTTGGATAGGAATTTGGGAGTTTTGGCTAACTTAAGATCTGGACAGCAAGTCAACCCCGAGGCAGCAATGTGCCCTTGTGGCTAAGGAACCCAATGGGATCTTGGTCTGCATTAGGAACAGTGTTGGCACCAAATTGAGGGGGGGTCTTCATCTCCATGTAAGGAAGAACTGCCTCACTGTGAGGGTGACAGAGCCCTGGAACAGTCCCTGCTGGAGCAGGGGGTTGGATTGGATGATCTCTAGAGGTTTGTTCCAACCTCAACCATTCTGTGATCCTCTTCCTAGCAGAGGAAATAACCATCAAATCCTATCTGCTGAAACTGCATATTGTAATATGTATATTGAAAATGTATCGAGGATCACTTCTTACTTTGCTGTCCTCTGTGAGGTTTGATGAATAGCAACAAAACTGAGGCTTGTCTGAGTGGACAAGTCTGGGGATAGGTTTTTGTCATTTGTTCGGGAAGTGGATATAAAGATTCATATTTAGATGGACAGTTGTTTTTGTCTGTTAGCTTTTGCTTAGCTTCTGTTGCTTTTAAGGTGTATAGTGCGTAATCATAGATTTGAAGGCCATAAGAGCCTATTTTGATCCCACTATCTAATCCTCCTTACAGTGCGGACAATATAATCATGTATGAATTTATCAGTCACCTATTTCTTGAGCTGCACAGATGTAGATTTGCCAGAATAGGAGATAAAAGAGGAATGTAGTTCATTTTCACCCCCAATAACACTCTTATCAGAACTTCGTGTGTGTGTATACCCTATCACATGAAGATCTCACTATTGAATGTTTTCTCTGCCTATGGCCAGTGCTCTGTCTTCCTCTTTATATTCTTTTATTTCTCTTGCAATTCTACAAATGGGGAGAAATCAAAATGTACAGTGACTGTATAGATTTTGCATATTATACAGACTGCAGTTTCTCCAAAGGTGAGATATTGTCAGCATGTGTAAGTAATGTATTTGTAAAAGCTATGAGAGGAGCTCCAGAGGAGTTCACACTGTTCAAAAAAACCCTCCCGCTTTGAACACAGCAGCTGCCTCCCTTTTTCACCAGGGTTTTTGCATCATGTCACCACCTGACATCAGTTGCCCTGGAGGCTTCAGGAAGGAATAGAAAGGTTGCCCTGTTAATTAAGAGAAGAGCGGTAAAACCTGATGTTTTATTTACTTTTTGAAGAGGAATTTGTATGTCTTATCCTGTTTTATGGTAATATTTTTATGATTAAGTTTTTGAAGTTTAGTTCAGAATGAGTTCCCTGAAGGAACAAGTGCTACAGCAAATTACAGAGGCCCCAGTGCCTCGGGTTTTCTCGTTACATTTAACCCACCCTTTACTGCAGTTAACAAATAGCTATCACCTCCTCAAAGACTCTAACATAACTCCTGATGATGACATAGTCAGATTTAGACTTTGTGCTGTATAAGTATTGATATTTAATGACTGAACTGGAGTTTATATTGTGATTAAAACTACCATTTTCAAAGTACCAGAGGCTGGAGCAGCTTATGCAGGATGGAAACAAAAAGGCAAAAGTCATAGAGTTATCCAGGTCTGTAACACACAGGTTCACTGAACACCTTGATAGATCATGGCCTAAGGTGTCTCCTTTGTCTAGCAGAAATGGAAGGTGAGTGTTAGAATATGAATTTTGGAAAACCTGAGTGCTGGTAGGGCTCATGGAGTGAGTTGTACTATAATGACAAAGATGCTTGAATAGGGTCAGGATAAGAGTGAGTGTAAGAGTAAAGGTGGCAAAGAAACAAATATAACTCCTTGCAGTGGGTCAGGACTAGATCCCATTGGGTCTGGAAAGCCAAAGAGGAGGAGAGAGAAGAAAAGTTGTGAATTTTTTGATCTTGGATTCTAAGCTTAGGCTTTAGGGGGACAGACCAAACCGTTGCACAAAATGACACCTTTGTTAAGAAAATAGGTTTTCATTCAGTTTCTGATGATGAAGAGGAAATACGTGGTTAATAATAAAAGCCTCCCAATTTGGTTTAAAAAGACTTACTTGTCTTACATAAATTAACTGAACCATAACTGACCAAGTCTAGGCTACAGCCTTGGCATTTATATTATAATACTCTCCAGAGGCTCCAGCCATGCACCCATTTTTCCAGATACTGTGTATAATTCAGTTAGAGGAGATCATTTCCAGAAGTATTTAACCATTTATAACTCCAAAGAGTGTTTAGGGAAGGGGAGAAAAAAAAGAGAAATAAATAAAATAAGAGAAAGCCCACTTAGTACATACCAACTTTAAGGACGTGTTTAAATCAATTGCCATTCAGTAAATCCCTTAGGAATTTGTCCCACTGAATCATTCAGTCATTAGATATCAGCTTTTGGAGTAAAACCAGTATTTTATTCTTGTGTGAACAGTTTACCTCAGCAGGATGCTGTTGCTTTATTGTGGCTATTTGAAGCAATTGCAGTGTGAATGACAACAATAATACTAATAACTCTTATTAATTAGGATCACACACTGCAGAAAAAGTGTCTGGAAAACACCTTTCTTTGCTCTAGGTTTTGTACGGTTTATTGTAGTTTCTCCTGGAAAACTTCTGGGCTTACCTTTGAGCTTTTTGTCCTAACTGTGATTTTAATAAGAGCTTTTTTTATATATTCTGCAAATAGCAGCAGATTTAGATTTTTTCAGTGTTTTTTTTTTTCTGCTGATTACATTAGCAGCATCCCTCCTGTACTTGCACTCATCCTACTAGTAATGTTACAGATCATATGCTGATATTTGTGACGAAAGCAGCTGTGTCACTACATTGTTTGTGCCTACAGGATATGTGGATAAATACAAAGTGCTGTGATAATTTTGGATGAAGTAAAAAACCCATCATGTGGGGGAGTTTTCTGACATGGTCTCGCAGTCTTCTCCAAGTCAATTGCTTACTGAGAAAAAAAGAAGGAATTGCATGCGGTTTCCTTGAGGTCCAGCTTTAGATTCTATTAAACCTGTTATTTGGATAGAGAACATTAATCAGTCCAAAGAAAATGGTACAAACGCACAGCTTTTGCTCTAATTGTCACAGATTTGAACAATGTGTTCTTGCCAAAAAAATTAAATGCATCACTTTACAAAGCTGTTTATGCAGCTTGTGAATTATTTGGGAAAAGTTTCATTATGGTGATTAATATGCATGACACTGCATCACAATATGAAACCTATTAAGCCTGATTTTTTTTTTATTGTCATTGTTGTTCTTTTGATGACATGCAATTTAAGAGCAAAGCCATCCCCTCTCAATAAGATTTCAGTGTCTTTTCATGGGCTCAGTCTCTCTTCATATTTTCAAGAGGTGATCATGTTTTTGAAATGTTAATTTATATGCATAATATCTTTGTTACATACACTTCATAAAGAACAGCTGGGTTTATAGTGCATATGGAAACTAAAATTCTCTTAGGCTTCTGAGCTTTGTACAAATTTAATACTATAAAGTTTCCTTGAAAGACCTTCAGTTAACTTTAGCTCAGGATATGCACCCACACAGTTGTGACTTGAGTTATTTTGGACAACCCATACTCTAAATTAAAGACAAGTTGAGCTGGAATTGCCTGGATTTTGTTCTTTTTTAATCAAAGCCTTGTAATGCTGTGAATTCTGCATGAAAACTTTGGCCATGATGCATATATTCAGCCTTTTGAGAAACTAGGCAGGAGTCCAGAATATGCAATAAAGCATAAAAACAAGAGATTTTGATTGTTTTAGGTTTAACTCAAATACTTCTAAACTGTTTTGAAGAAAACTATCTTATTAGCATTAGGCCATAGAAAAACTTGCTTGCAGTCTGCCTTCCATAGGTCTAGTTGAGCTAGACTTAATTGAAGTTTGTCATATGCTACTATAGGATAAATGGTTAGTTGAGGTGCAAAAGAATAGTTTATAGAAAAAATGTAAAGTTCATAAGAAACTGGAATATAATAAAGGAAAAATATAAGACTGTGGGTTGTTTAATAGAGAACCTCATACCTGCATCTTGCTTAATGCTGTCACACTAGTCATTAATGACTAGCAGGACAAAGAATGCTTTTGATGCTGAAATTTCAAAGGTAGGATGTTAGTAAAGGAAGAGGATCAGAATACTATACACAAGTTACTGAATGGCCTTGAGGTCTTGCAGTAATGGAAATGGAAGGTTATGCATGTAAAAATGATGAAAGCATTGCAAAATGTTGATATTTAGCAATAGAAGAAAAGGAAAGGCTGTTCTGGTTCATTACAGTGTGACTATGCAACAACTATGGAAAAAAACAAGGATTGTTCTACCACGGCTTGGACAAGGTATATGCAATAGAAACAGCAAAGTATTAACAAACCCATAAAAAACCCTATAAAGTAATTATTTTTAATCTCTCTATATACTTTTTTCTCTCTTGTGTTCAAGAAGATTTAATTCAAATTGGAAAATGTGCAGAAAGGACAACCATGGAACTGGAGTCCCTGTTGTAGAGGAGAATGACAAAGCTTTGCTTTTTTAACCTAATAAACTCAAGACCATATAAATTCCTCAGGAGAGAGAATCTCCAGGAAGGAAACAAGATAGAGTTAAAGGGCAAAGTGGGCAAAGAACAAAGCACGTATAAATGAATTCACACTGGAAATCAGAAGAAAATTTATTCATTTCAAAGCTAGGCTAGGGTTTCCTATGCCGATTGATAAGAAACCTGCCTACGTAAGTCCAGATAAGCACAGAGCATAATACATTTATGGAAGGAATTACACAAGGTGGTAACTGTTGGCAGGACTTTGATAGCCAGTGACAGAGCTGATGATTCAGCTGAATCCTGCCTGACCTTGCCATCCGCCTCCGTCCTTAGCCGAGTGCTGCAGTGTAAATACGACTTGTTCTTGTAGACTTTCACATTAGCAATCCATTTTACTGTCAAAGTGAGATGTGAAAAAAAGGATATTTCTACTGTAGACTAAAGCCTTACAAAATTTTGTGCTTCAAAAGTAAATCAGAAGAAATTGCTTTTGAAAGGGAAAACTACAAGTTCCAGACTAATCAGAAACATGTTTCTGTTTCTTTTGGTTTTGTTCTTTTCCTTAGGTAAAAGAACTCAACCATTCACTTGAGTGGTGTTCCTAAGAAAGGAATAAACATTAATTCTGATCCGGCACAAATGAAATTCAGCTTACACAGAATGACTTCAATAGAGACATAAAGAGGGAAGAATGAATGCTGACTGGTACCTCTTGGACCATAAATGATGCCCCCCGTTGCAGGGTGGTAGCGTTTCTTACATCCCAAGTCTCTGAGCAGAAGACGACAACACCCCCAGTGCTACATGGCAGTAGGCATAGGAAATAGGGGAGATTTTTATTTCTTCTCCAAAGTGGCACAGTTAAGCCCTGGCACACATCCAGCAATGTGGAAGGAAGGTGAGCTGCCAGGGTGTTGCAACTCAGGAGAAGCATCTCATGTCAAATCTTGTAAAGCTAAATAACACGGAATGTATTAGAGGCTAATAAACAGCCATTAACCAGCCAGCATTCAGATTTACCAATTACCACCCTATTCTATGCCAACTCACAGTTGCTGACAATGTCACATTAATGAATCTCAAGTCTTAACCTCCTTGAATTCATGAATAACAATTTGACTCCGTGTAACTTGATTACTATGAAATGGAAGCTTTAGGAGAGTCTACACATTGGTTATGAGGTTGAGATGAGAGAAAGACAACCTTACTCCATCACTGGTAATTTAAACTCATATAAAACCGAGCACCTGTCACAGTGATAAATGGGTTTTCTTGTTACCTTGCTGTCGATATCATTTCACAGTCAGATTTCTATCAAAAATCCAGGCAACGCTGTGGAAACCAAGGTACAATTGTCTTAATTTTATTTCTCTTCCAGGGAAATGGATAAAGGTCACAAGATGCTTATAAACGTGATGGATTTCGTTTTCATTACATCATTCCCAGAACACAGATTAATTTACTTGTCTATGCAAACGTAAGGCTTTTATAGCCATCACAGAAGGAAAACCTCTCACTGTTTACTGACTCCAAGCTTAAGCCAGAGCCACCTGATATCTGGAGGTTTCCCTTTGGGGTCCTGAACATCAGTTACATCTTTCGCAGTGTGTTTCACAGCGTATAGTGAAACTAAATAAATTTTTGAGTCTATTTTACCTTGCATCAGCACCTCAGAATTTCAAGAGTGTCCTCAGCCTGAAACCTGGCTGAAGATAAAATGGGAACAAGCTCTTATCTTACAGCCTCGGTGCTCGCTATGTCTTTTTTAGAGTCATGCCACATTTTTTTCCAGGTTTATTTTTGTTTTCTTTTTTTTTAATATTCTTCATTATTTTAAACTTTTGATTCCAGGCGCTGCAGTTTATAAGAAGCAGAAAAGTTGCAAGAAGTTAAAAATAAAAAGAGAGGAAAAAAAAAATCCATGTATTTAAAAGCATTTAACTTGGCAGAATTGTCTGTCCCGTGTTAAACAAGATATCTGAATAGACGATCGCCATGGCCATTTCTGAATTTAGAAGCTATGCACAAGCTGTCACTTGGTATCAGTGATGAGTGGAGAGAATTTTGGAGCATCCTGACCTATCTGACAAGTTTAGGTTTAGCTCTGTAACACTGCAAAGTACTTTTATTCTTTTCCAGCTTTGGTGGCATACATTCAACAGGATTAGAGCAAAATTTCAATCTCTTTTGTTGGACTCTGGACTTTAAATAGTTATTTGGATGTTCATGGATTTTGTTACGAATCCCAAAGAATAACATGTGACTATAGAGTGACCCCTCCAGAGACTAGAACTAGAACAGTATTGCTGCTTTCTTTTAAGATAATGAAGAAGTACGATGTAAATTTCCTATTTACAAAATCTGAGGTAAGCAGAAGACTCGCATTTTCCTATTTCTACCCCTGTCTCATGCAGTTCCATATCTCTTTTCTCCTGATACTGGTACCAGACTGTAGGCTTATCTCCCCTTTTTGAAACTGTCTTCTTGTGAAGGAAAAATGTGCCTATTAATTGGTGATGAAACAGGAGTTGAGAAAAAGGATTTTACAAGCCAATTAACAGGAAAATCACTGGGGATGCTGATTTTAAAAAATGTTTTAAAAATTGGTTTGATATCTTATCTGGTGATATAATAACAGCTCTGGGAGAAGGGACTAGAGGAGCCCTTTCAGAAGGAGCAGTAGGTTGCTTGGACAATGTCAGTAAAGGCAGTATGATCCTTAGGACGTTCTCCTGTGCAAGGTCACAGCACAAACATGGGGAAGAAGGTTTGCCAAAGGGCAACAAGTTCAGCCATTCCTCAGGGCTCTCTGTTGCTGCCTTCCAGCAACAGATGCAGCGGTTCTGTTATAGGATGTATGGCCAGGAGGCAACTGCTGCTAGAAAAACATCTGAAGTGAAGGTGGGGGAAATGCAGAGAGAACACAAAAACTGAGAATGTCTCCCCGTAGGACGTCTCTGAGATGAGAGTTTGAGTTACAGCAGGTGTAGAAGAAAACTGAAGCCACTATTTGAGTAAACTCTTTTCTGCTGAGCCACTGTGTGGGCAGGTCAAGTACAAAATACCTTCTCCTCCAGATAGCTTTGAGAAGAGCATTTTTGAGAGGTGACAGTTTCAGACTTGTATCTGACAGGAAAAGGATGAAAAATGCCTCTTTTTCATTATATTGCCTACTAATTAGGCTGTCTGCTTTGCGTACCATTCTGAGCATCCTAATTTTCCTTGAATTCTGTGCAAAGGGCTCAAATCCAGTTTCCTACTAGTTAGATGTTGCAACATTTATAACCATGACTCCTTGGGATTTAGCTTGGATTGTGAAAAGGGAATTTAGCTGGAAGTGTGTGAAGCTTTGCTTTTGTTAATGTCACCCTTTCTTTGAAGAAGACAAAGAAGACACGGGAGAAAAGTACAGTTTATCCACTCTATTGACATTTGAGTTTGCAAAGTACAAAAGTATAGGAGCTTCACATACCATTAATATTAATAATGTTAAAAAATCTTTCACAGGGGCTTTGTGTTAATCTTACATTATTCAGTTCCTGGTTGTATAATGAAGATCTTACATATTTAATAAGTAAATTGAAGGAAGCCCAAATGAGTGAACAACACAACATTGTAGAAAGAAACAGAACAGGGTGGGAGGAGGAAAATTTTATCATGTGAAGTGGCTGAAAAAAACTACTGACATTTTTGCATCTCCTATCAAATGTCATTGTGAATTGGAAGTGGAATGTCTGAAAAAAGAAGCAGCAAGTTGTACAACCTGAGGAATGCAATTCCATTGTTTCCATGAAAAAAATGTTTTTCCCTTAAAAAGGTCATCTCTCTCCATATGAAAATACCATGGCGGTTGCTCTATTGCTCTTTCTATTTTGAATATGCCCTTGAATTCTATCAAAGAAAAATAGCTGATATTCTATAATTAAAAGTAGATTTTGATGTACAGGAGGGGAAGAGGATAAGAATGGATCCATACTACTGAGGTAGGCATGCAGTTTATTCAAGAATAAAAGAATCTCTCTAAATGATGAAGGGAACATATGATTAAATTAAAATGTGTGGGGTATGAAAATCTGTATGTGAAAGGAACTGAAATATTCCCCCTTCTTTTTGTGTTCTACAGGTAACTCCTTTGAGTAAAGCTTTTGCCATAGCAACAGATAAAACCTTTATGAGGTGCAAAGTTTTGCTAAGAAAATGAAGGTTTTCTATTCCACTTCAGCTGATGTCTTGAAATGAAATTAAGTCTGGTATGAGTGTTTTGTGAATTATCACCTACTGGACCTCGTACTAACAAACAGAGAGGGTCTGGTAGGAGATGTGAGGGTGGGGGATAGCCTCGGCTGTAGTGACCATGAGCTGGTGCAGTTCAGGATCCGACGAGGAGGAGGCAGGGCTGTAAGCAGCCTTGCAACAATGGACTTCAGGAGGGCCAACTTTAGCCTCTTCAGAAACCTCCTCGAAAGAATCCCATGGGCTAGAGCCCTAGAAGGAAGGGCGGCCCAAGAGAGCTGGCTAGTGTTCAAACGTCACTTCCTCTGCGCCCAGCAGCAGTGCATCCCTGTGCGTAGGAAGTCAGGCAGAGGGGGCA
>VWPW01017238.1:54738-108465 GCA_013389825.1 Crypturellus undulatus
TTCAGCTGATGTCTTGAAATGAAATTAACCTTAAGCGTTCTATGATTCTATGATTCTATGATTCTATTACATGTTTTTAAGACTATAACAGTAGAAAGTCTGGGGGTGCTTGAGGGGCATAAGATATATGTGAATGCTGCATCTTACTGCCTGAGCTGGAAAGCAAAAAATCAGAACCCCAACAAGAGAATATTGACTTCAGGCATCCTTCACTCTGCCTACTGTCCTATCATTTGTTCTTTCTTCCTTATCTCATTGGCTTTGATATCTGTATTGCTAGCTAGCCTTTTAACCTCCAACTGTTTGACTCATGCCCTTCTATGTTTTTGATATTTTTTGCAAATAATTAGGTGGAAGAATGGGATAAATCTTGATCTTAGAGGTGTAGCAGTGCAACTGTTCTTCTTCTTGCTGTTGGTAGCTGAGTGATTTGCTTTGCATTCCTTCCTTGCTCACGTTTTCTCTATTAATTACCCCTAGACAAGCCTCAGCGTCAGAGCCCCCTGCCGCCACCCCAAGCCTGTATTTTCGAGTCCCCAAGAACTCTTCAGGACACTTGCTCATACGATAGACATTCGCCTCCATTCAAGGTGAGGCTCACTTTGGCTTTTTGGAGGATTTCACCTCTGGTGGATGCTCTAGAGTGTATGTGAGTAGACCAAAATTGAAATTTTCCCATTCAGTGTGCTCCTATAAGGACACCAAAGAGTAGAGCTATGGAAGTATTCATTACCCCTTCATCCTCTTCACTGAAGGGCTCCAGCTCTTCACAAGATATAGGCAACCATCTCAGAAGATCAGGTGGAGTCATAAGAAGATTCTCTGATTATTTGACAGTCCTACACTTCTCTTGGCATTTATACTCAGGGGACTAAATCTGTGTCAATTATACCTGCACATGGACCTTTCCATCAAGCAATGCCAAAGCAGTCTTTCTGCTTTTACCTTGCTTTTTTTTGTCTTCATCTTCAAGAGTGCTAAGGTTCAGTTTGTGAATGGAAATTCTGTCTGTGCTGCAAATTGCTCAGCACTTAAACAATCACCCCTCTTATCTCCATGTTTCAAATGCTGGGCTGTGTAGTTATTTCTCTTCTTTTGCTCCTCTTTTTTTCTTTTTTATAATCTTTCTTTGTATGAAGGAGCTCTCCTGACACCGTGGAACTGCGACTGCAAGATTAGAATGACAATGTGTGAAATGGAAACCCCTGTCTATCACTTTGCAATCAGCACTCTGCAGTGCTCTTTCCTGGATGCTATCAAATCTCTGAGTTACACTTTTATCAGCGGGTTTGCTTTTATTTTTATTTTTTTTTATCAAGTCAGTCCCCAAATGCATTTTGAAAGCTGGCAGCTCGGCTTAGCCGCCTCTCACTTGGCTCTGTCTTGCACGTAAATGCTCAAGGTCTCAGTGGTGTCCACAGCAGCAATTTGTGATTGAGGGGGAAATGACAGCACTTTTCTGCCACGGAGCTGATTTGTGGGGTATGGGAACAGGCACAGCACAGTAAGGAAAGCTGATCTAAGGAATATCTGAAGCTCAAATTTGTATTAAAAATGACAAAAAATATAAAATAAAATAAAATAAAATAAAATAAAATAAAATAAAATAAAATAAAATAAAATAAAATAAAATAAAATAAAATTAAGGTTCTCATGAAATGCTTTCAAGCCCACCTACTCAAGACACTTCTTCCTTTGCAAGTTCCAAAATATGCTACATAGATTTACAGCGTCCTGAAAAATTCTGACATGTGTGATTAAAGATAGATTTCAGGTTAATTTTGATATTAAAGTACCTATTCCATTGCCTGTGACACTTCATTCAAGAAAAAGAAATAGGAAATACAGTGAAAGCAAACTAATTAAATGGGTGGGAATCTAGTGTTTTCTTTAGAAAGCCAATTTCTATATTAACCATCACGTGATCTATTTTTTTTTCTTTTTTTTATTGGGGGGTGAATATTCATCACAGTCCTGTCACTTCACCCATCTCCTCAGTAAAGCCACTCCTGGCTCAGGGCTATATTTAAAAAATTTCTGATTTTCCTACAGCTTAAACTGTTTAGTTCAAAAGAATCTCATGCTTTACAAAGTCAGTCACAAGTACCCAGCTGCTTCTCGTTTGCCAAAGGAGACTCACAAATGAATGGAGCAGAGAGAAAATAAGGTTTCCTATAGGTAAAACGGCAGATGCTTTAAATTCCTTGAACGTGCAGTTCATTAGGCTACCTGCTACAGAAGTGTATTTAGGCACCACAGTGGTGGATTCTTGACTCCGGGATCCTTCCTGGGGCGCTGAGGACATCCCACCGTGTCCCCTCTGCAGCCAAAGGCTTCATGTATCCCCTTCGCCCAGGGGTGCAGGGATCTGGCCCGTCTCTTCCCATTTTTCTCTCAAGGTCAGAATCCCAAAAAGGGGCCTCCTCTTCTCCTCCGCCTCTAGGCAACTCCTGGGAACTTAACAAGGGAAACGAGACGCAGCATCTGCAGGTGCATTCAGGGAAATGTCAAGGCTGTTTAGACGCTTGTTCTCTTTAGCAATTAGTGGCCCTGCATGTCAAACACAGACTCCACCACTTAATCTTCAAACTTGCTGAGCAGCGCACCATATGTTCAGGCTTCGAGGGCGGGAGAAACAAGGCTGCCATCACAAAAACATGGGCCGTAATGTGTTTGAGGAGGAGTCCTGGAGATTTTTGTCCATAGGAGCCAAGCTGGGGCTGATGCTGAGCCTCTGCAATCTATTACAGACCGCTGTTATAATACAGATTATGGTATTTTTTGTCTTTAAGCATCCCAATCAGAGGGCATTTGCACAGTGCTCCCTGATGCATTTTTCCTGACCGCACTTGGTGCTAGGAAAGCTCCAAGCGAGAGTGGTTCTAAGACATTCAGAAAAGTGCAAGAGACCCGATTTTTTCTGCAGCTTGGCCTCCAGTGCAGCACGCCTGCCATCACTCGTGAAATATCCTCGGTTTACTCAGTGATCCAAAGGTGCACTATATCTCTTTGAGTAATACCTGGGAGTTCATCACTTTTTTATGTTATTGAAGTGCAGCTAACTGCAGCTCTTTGGATTTTGGCATTTGCTTCTCGGCAGGAACAGAACTGCATGCTCCTGGGTTTATATATTTATTTCATTTTCTCTAAGCAATGCTTTATTATGAATGATGATTTAGGGCTTGCTGTTCCAGATGAATTCTTCGCGAGCTTCAGAGAATGAAGAATTCAGCCAAAAAAAACCATCCAGAATGTCTCACGGTTGTTTTAGGTATCTCGGGTTGTCTCTCACCCTGAGGATTGCTAGTAGTAGGACACAGGCAGGGAGGCAGTTGAGGGACCTAATTGTTGTTCTTCCTCTGCATGTTCAAATCTTTCTTTCACCCTTTTTTTTCTCTACTTTTTTAGGTAATATCCAGGAAAATGCAGAAGAAAGTCAGAGTTACTGTAGTCTCCCAGATGGAAAAATCCCACAGCACTGACAAAACCCTATGTTTGGGCCAGGCGTCTAAAATCAAATTAGGACCAGAATTAGGGCAGATACTGTTTGCTGTCAACAATCTGAAGAACAGACAGAAAAAGCCTTGTGCAGAAACCTCCATCAGCACCCGGCTTCCCACTCCACTGGCGGCTCCGCACTCCAGCCCAGGGGTTACCTCTTCCCAGGTCTGAACCAGGGCTGCAAAACTGCATTTTAAAAAGTCATTTGACTTTTTAAAGCAGAGGCAGAGACCACATGGCAGCCGGAAACATGACAGCATTAAGCCTCCGAGCTTGCTTTGCTGGTGACGGGGAAGTCTGCCCGGGCTGGCTTGTGGCTGAGCTCGCTGTGATGCGGGATGGGGATGTAACGGGGGCAGTTGTCAGATGTCCCCTGGCACGTTCCACGTGGCAGCTCCTCACTGCTGCCCCACAAACATCTCCTTCTCAGGGAAGGTGAATCCCAGGGCAGTGAGGATCCCTGTGCCCTCACTCCTCAAATATAAGAAAAGATGCCGTGGGTCAGACTGAAAACAATATAGATCTTGATAGCATCATCTCTAGGACAGACTGAGAGTGGTACAAGCATATCCGGCATTTCTGCAGCTCTCCCCAAAAGACCAGCTATTTTCAACTTGAGGCGTCTATCAGAACATATAATTTCTATATATTTAATAATCATCAGAGGATTCTCTGTTATTAATATTTCTGGTCTATTTTGAATGTATATAAGCTGTTACCATCTGCCTATAGAGAATCTGCAGCATATGTAGAGCATCCTACACATTGTGTGGACGAGAAGGTACCCAAATTCTTGTATTCGTAGAGAGATGAACAACCAGCGCCTGGCCACACTCTTGATATTTCCCTGTTTCCATAGCCTCTCTTCATCTGAAACATCTTCCATAACTCCAGTATGCTTTCTTGCTCTTCTCTAAATCTTTGTTTGGAAATATATGCTTGGAAATATAAGGAAGGGTGGCATATTGGCCAGCACAACCCACACATGTAGGACCATAGCATCATTTCTCCTTTTCTTAAGGTAGCTTGAGCCTGGTCATCTTCCCTGTTCCCAGGCTGTTCCTAATATGCTGAGGCCAGCCTGTCCCACTGGGCTGTTTTTCTTTTGCTTCCAAGCTGTAAATGTAATCTTTTCAGTGTAAGGTTTCCGCTTCCCAGCAGGGATGTAATGCAGACATTTTAAGCACACTCAGATCTTGCATTTTGTCTTTGATAAGGACCAAAAAGAAAGAGCTGGGGTGGGGGAAAGAAATAGCACAAGAAAGAGCAATTCTAGGAACAATGGTTTAGAATCAGGAAGAAATATTTTTACAAATTCTTCTTGCCACCTTAAAAAAATTACTTAGGGAAGATTTCCATGACCTTCTTCTAACTAATGCAAGAGGCCATAAAGAAATGGATTTCCAAATATACACAAATTTTACATTTTTGCATTGCCTTCTCTCTTTATCTCTTTCCACTTTGCCTCTTTTATTGTGTCATGCTGAACCGAAACTGTTTTTGTCTTTACTTTTTCAGTAAAGTAGGCAGCTTCTTCTTTTGCAACAGCACTTAATACGTAGCAGGAAAGTCTGCTGATGGTTTTCAAATGTTTCTTGCTCCCAGACACCAGAAAAGAGTTAGAAATGAGGGGAGGATAGTTAGAAGTGAGCTAAAGAAAATGTTTCTAAGAAGAAAGTTGGTAAGACTACAGAGTAATATTGAATTTTATGCCTTAAATCATTTAGAAATGGGCATTACAATATGTTCCTCCTGACATAAATTTATATTGGACTTGAGGGATAGATTAAATGCTCTGGTTGGCGTTGGGGATTAGATTTTCAAAGGGAGTTAATCTGCTCTTTTTGTTTAAGTGATAAGAGTGTTTGGTCAGCATTTTTTTTAAATCCTCATGTCTTTTGATTTATAAACTGAATTTTCAGTTCCTTATTAATGGAACTGAAAATTAATTGTTTGCAGGTTCTAAGATGTGGCTAAAAAGGTGCAGGACTGTTTTGTACTATAGCCCAACAAAAATCCCATTTTGCAGCATGTTGGATTGTTACTGAACCTCTCCTAGGCTCAGCTGCCTACTCTCACCTAAACGGTTCTCTTGTCTAATTGACTTTCAGAGTAAGAGTGGTCTAATATATCCAGCATTGTAATTTTCTGTATTCCCATCCTAGTCTTTTTGCCTGTGCACTCCTTACACTTAGCCCTGACAGTGGCAGGGTAGGAAGGAACTTTCGTTCAAAACATCCCAATTAGATCAGCTTTGCCAAGAAGAATTAGAACCTTACCAAAATTCACTTTTTTTTTTTTTTTTTTCAAGAAAAGCTGGTAATCCTCAGCAGCAGCTTGTGCTGCACCCAGGCATTGCTTCCTTCCAGTCCCGAGAGACCTTCCAGCTCCGCGGGCTGCTCCCCTATGCCTGTTGCCACGTTTCTGCATGTTTTTCCTTGAATGGAAGCACTGAAAGATTTCCCTTATTTTTTCTCCCCTCAGTTTCACTCCCTGTTGTTAACTTGGACTAAAAAAGCATCAGACTACAGGCTGATAAGGCTGAACTAAGATATATAAGATTCCTCAGGCAGTTGGCAGGTCACTGAGGAAATAGAGAAAGCAGTAATCAACTGGGAATATCTCAGGCACATAACTTGGCTTTCTGCAGCCCCATAGATAATGCCTTGCACCTTTTAAACCACCCATTAACAAGGGTTGAAAGAAAACTGCAGACATTAATTCCCGTGTTACGTTTTTTTTTGCCATGCTACCACATTCACTAAAATGATTATTTTCCCTTTCTCTCTTCTCCCTGGAGAGACAGAGAAGTCTGAAGTCTTAAAAGACTAGTGAGGTAGTAATCATTGGTTCACACTGTTTTCCTTGCAGCAAGTTGCTGTAAGCAAGAACAACAGAAAAAAATAAATATACAAGACGGAGAAAGAAACAGCCCGAGGAGAGAACATTCATATTGTCATTTAGATGAACTATGCAGCTATCTTTCTTGACACACCTATTCCACAAACATGTTTCCTCTCAATCTGATATTCATTTTCTGTCCGTCTTTATTACATTAGCGATTCTTTTCTTCCCTTCCTGCTCTGCCTACAGTCTGAACCACTCGCTTCTTTATCAGCTAAATTAGCCAGGTTGTTTTCTATCACCGTCCTGCGGGTGACCTAACAGCTCAAATTAATAACATATATTTCTTTGTCAACATGTTAGTCTCCAAGCTTCCTGAAGAACTTTTTATATATCCAAATTGCAGCAATGTATTTTGAGGATAATAATGCAGAAGTGGAATTAATGCCTTTTCGAGCTTTCCTTGCAAGATTGGACTGGACTAGATTTTTCTCTCCCACCTAGCCTATTCTGGTTTTGTTTCAAAGTCCCTGAATTTAATAATGTTATTTTTTTGCAAACCTCTTCATAGAATTTTTACTTTTCTTTCTCTTAATCTCATCCAGCAGGATCTGCAAATCCTGGTTGTAACTAAAAATAGAATAAATTGAGACATTTGTGTATCATGAAGCTGTGATTGGTTTCATTTACATTGCAACGTGCCTGGGGCTGAGATTTATGTATTTGTAGAGTATCTAACGTAATGACATTTGTTGACGGAAGAGGAACATGGTCTGTGTTTGAGATTCTTCACAAATGATTCAGACAATATTAATGGTTTAACTAAAATAGTTTTAGAAAAAAAAAAAGATGTAATTATTTTAGAGTGTCTCTTACTTACCAGATCATGAAATGTTTAGAGTGGATTGTCCCTTCCAGATTGGTAAAAATTTAGTTGAAGAAAGCCAGAAGAGGCTACCAAAGAGGGTAGATGGATAATCACAGGAACTTTGTGGTCTTAAGAAACCAGGGTGCAGAGAAGAAATCAAGGACAGTTATTTCTTAGCTATCCATTGGCAAAGAAAGACACAAGCTGTTCTGAATCTGAACTCAGGACCAGAGTATGTGGCACGGTTGGTAACTTGGGTGCTCTGCCTTTCCCTGATGCCCAGTCACCCCTGTCTGCTCTGCTGGGTTCCCTTGCTGGCCCATGCGACTACCAGTTGACTCTGCAGATGCCATCCCAATGCTCTGCACACTCGGGTTTGCAGCCAAAGACAACGTAGATGCTTTGTTCCCCGTTGCTGGAGTGATCAGGAAAAAAAGAATAATCTCCTAGAGACCATTTGTGCTTAGTTTATTTAGCCTGGCCAAAGAGAGCATGATGACCCAGGAGACACAAAGCCAGAAATTGAGGCATGTTAATATTTTAACAAGTGGGCATAAACTGGCTATAGCTACCTTTATAATAGAAATTAAATAATGGGTTTTGATCTTCAGGGGCACAAAGGTCTAGAACTGCCTCTGAGTAGGAGGACAAGGTTTAACAGACCTAATTTATTTCAAAAGTAATCTTCCCGAATAGCTTAGTAATTTCCTTTTTTAACGGAGGGACATGACTTACCTCTCAGGGAATTTTGTGAGAAAAAATGAACTAATGACTGGGGGATTCTGCTCAACACCTAGATAGCCAAAGGATTCGCCTGTGAATACTGCCAATAGCTCGGCATGTAAGATGTCTGGTCCTCGGGCCATTCGGGAGTTTATCCTAATGTATCCTTTCAAATTAGCCAGATTCTGGCAATACATTATATAATGTATGATGTGAGCCAGAGCAAGGTGAAGGAGAGAAGAAATATATATTTTTTTCACACTCAAATGGTGGATTCATGTAGGAAAAATGAGCCAGTCTGAAATGTCAAAATTCTTAAATTATGCTCTATGCAATTGGGTGCTAATTTATATTTATCACTGAAGCAGAAAGTGTAGCAAAGAGCAGGTGACAGGCTTTCACCAGAGTGTCTACTCCAGCCATTTGTTAATGCTAAAAGCATTAAAAATATGTCTAAGAAAGAGCTTTTCTAATCAGCTGAAACAAATGCGAGAGTAACAGTCTCCCCTATGTTTACTTCATGGAGTTATTATAAGGCCAATATCTTCTCACCGAACAGAAAATGCTAATTGTTGGTTTCAGGTAGACACTACTGGAAGTCAGGGAATCTCCCCATTTCAGTCAGCCCAGTTGCATCTTTGGGTTTGTATCAAGTTACCCAAGGGAAAAGAAAAGTTCAGTCTATAGCAAGAAAAGAAACTTTCCCAACGGGTGTAATGCAGTATCATTCCAACATATTGCACAATTACAACCTGACCTGCTTGTCTTCTCCACACTGGTCACCTTTACAACTCTTCTGGCAGGATTTCCTACTCTAATTAGGAGAACTAGCTCAAGTGTCAAGGTGAATTTTCCTAATATGCTGATTTTTTGGTTTATGTGGCAGCTTGCACTGAGGGTATCAGCCATCTCTTGCTGGATGCTCCATAAAGTAGATATAAAACCAAATTGTCTCGCTTAAGCATTTACCCAACGTGAAATTTTCATTTCATCAGGCACAGAGCTGCTGCCTTGAATTATAAACATTTGGCCTTCTGCTGCCATAAACTGCTATGTGAGCTTTAAAGCAAATCAATGCATGGTTTTCTTGTGTTAGTGTTTCGTTTCAGCCCCAAACCAAGATAATTCTTGGCAAAGCCATACAACGAGCTCTTCTGCCTTCAAGCTACTGCTTCAGACTTGATTGTACAGGGCTCCAAAACCTGAAATGTGGCACAGTTTTCTGCTTTGCTTAGTGGTGGGAAAGGAGGAGGAGTATCTAGGAGGAAGGTAGTTTTAGTTCTTTTATGCCTTTTTTTTTATTAAATCTCCTACAGTTTGAATAATACCCGAGATGCGTACATGTTTGTATATAGCTACACAATAGTGAACACCCATTGGGTTGTGGCTGGTATAAATTAGCCACACGTTGGTTATCAACCTTTTCATAAGACTCCTTTTTCAGAAGCAAATTGTCATTTATTGCCTGACTCTTCGGGCCCCAGGAGAGAGAAGTAGAATCTTTTTTTGTTTCTTTAACATTGTTGGTGTTGTAATTGTAGATTGTTTATCTCTTTGAGGTATTGGGAGCACTTTGTAAAGATCATTAAGTTTATTGCTCTTGTCTTTAGAGAAAAGACAGAAGTGCCCAGGCTACTTATATCTTTATATTGACATCTGAGTATGTTAAAGATAAAAAGATAAAGCTAAGATATATTTACCATTCTCATCTAAGTACCACCTCATGGCTCAGAACAAAATTTTGTCTCATGCAGAAATATTTCCTAGCATTTCCATCTGATGTTTGTCTCAGTTGCATACAGGCATCGTTTTTTAGATATTTCGCCAATGATAAAATTGAGATGGACATATGGAACATGGCTGGATGCTTTTGAGTTTAAAAGGATTAATTCTTCCATTCTGAATGATTTATACTTTTCAGAAGAGCTGTTGAGCATGAGGCACCAAAATATCTCTTTAAATTCATCAAGATTTGAGGCCACTTCTATCTGAATTCTCAGATTCTCAGGCTCAGAAATTGTTACAGTAACATAAAAGAGTCTCTGCAATCTTAAGCTTATCCTTTGTGTTTTCTAAAAGCTTTCTACCACTGTAATTGCAAATTATATTAAACTGTATTTTTATCTTGTTCTCAAAGTACATTGAAGAATCTTCATTTTACTCCTCTGATGGATAGGCCCATATTTGCAGAATGACCGTTGTGCTGGCATTTGTAAGACTTCATTTAACCAATATTAGAAATTTATTAAGAAGACAAAAAAAAACACATTTTTCTCCTCTCTCTTCCCACAAACCAATGTGCACAGAGCACACATGAAGTTTACTCTCAGCTGTAAATATGCCTTGTCTTGTTCTTCTGAGGCAGATATGGGGCCAGTTTGCTCCCTTTTCTTCATGTACACTCTGAGACTGAGGGTCTCAATGGAGACCTTGGCAAAGCTCTTGTTGCATTCAGTGGTAAAATAATATTTTTATCAAAAAACTTTAGGATTGTGATTTTGTAATAACTTCAGACTCCAAGGTCTCCTAACAAAGAATAACTCTGCTGTTAGTGCCCTTAAAACTAGGGCCTTGCTGGGAAAAATAAGTATATGATGACCTTCATTGCAGACACACTCAGAAGTGGTTTCCATTAGCCAGCAGCAGAACATTATGGGTTTTTTTTTTATTTCTTTTTCAGAGATCAACTGTCACTCTGTGCTGCTACATCCTCCAAAGGAATTTTAAGAGTTGTTACTTTTGTAAGAGCACAAGTGCTGGGGAAGACCCTGCAATTACCTGTCCAGTGCTTCCTTAGTGAGAGCTGCTGGAGATTCGTCTACATTGGGTTTGCATTTGCAGCTAGGAGGTTCTTAGCTGTTGTTTGGTTTTCTCCAATTAAGCTGCAGTGGCATTTCACAGATCTAGCGTTTCTGTGGTCCTTCAGAGCTTACTGCAGCTGCAGGAATGGCTAAATGAGCCAGTCCCCCCTGTTGTCAACCCACAGCACAGCTTTCCAAAGGGAGGCTGGTGCTGCTTTCTTTCATGGCTCCATTGATTTGTGAATCCCTATTTGCCAGAAAGTGTGATTTTCTTTCTTGTTTCTCATGCTTCCCTCAAGCTCACTGTGACTGTTATTGCGTTTTAGATTTGGTTTCAGGTTCCAGCTGAGACTTTATACCTTTGAGATAGGGTGTGAATTAAAAACAAAAATAATTTAAAAAAAGGAAACAAAGAAAAAAGATAGGAGAAGGAGGGGAAAAAAATGAATTGTTTCTACGGACCTTTTAGTTTGATTTGAAGTCATTTTCCAATCTGTTCTACAGACCTTGCCTCTTATTCTTGTGACTGAGCCCACCTAGCAAGATGACTCTCTGTTTACCTCACTGTCTTCTCCTCCTGCTCTTTACTTTATGCCAGTACTTGTGAACATGCAACAATTTGGTTACCTCATTAAACTCACTAAGAAAAGCAACCTGGGGAAAAAAAAGGATGTTAATTTTTTGAATTATTGATTTGGATAGTTTCAGTAGACATAGATGGAAATGAAATAGCTGTCTGGTATGAGTCCTTCCAGCTCTGGAATCCTGTTATTCCACCTCAGCTGCTCTTTGAACTGCACGCTGGGGTACAGCCCTGGTTCACTACACCATAATATCTGTTAATATTTCCAGGACGTGAAGAGGAAGGAGGGGGATATGGATGAAAAATGACAATTATCAGCTAATGAATTATTTTATATACTGCCTTATACCCAGAAGTCCTAGCCTCAATTTGGATTTCTAATGTTTGATGTTTGATCAATTGTTGATGTTTGAGATATATAGAAAAAAGAAATTCTGGTTCCTTAGACAGGTACAATACCCTCACTATTCTAGTTTCCCTGACTCTCAAATGGAAATAATTTATCTTTTTTAGAGACGGCATGCTGAGAATTTGTTTCACATCACCCTCTAAAGATGAAATATTGTTATGAATCCCTGCCTTCTTGTAGCTAGTATGTGATGATAAGGAACCACTGTGGTTTAAAGCAAAATCAAAATGTGGAACAGCAGTTGTTGCTTTGGCATTAATGAGTTAACCTGGATTTCTATATCCCAGACTAACCAGATGAAGGAAATTGTAATAGATTGTTCACATTTCCTTCCTGTGGGGCTTCTTCTTACAGAGCTCCTTTGAAAGGTTAATTGTCAAACTTTAGTTTGGGACTATATAATGTATCACCCAGCTCTACAATGTCACTTAAGAACTAGCATGAATGTGGTGGGTGATAAAAAGAACTGTTTTTTTATTATTATTATTATTTTGAAAGGTCAGGCTCATATAATTATTCACAATGGTGTAAATAGTTCTTTATTCCAGAGACCAACAGCACTATAAATAGACTATTTAAAGTCTTTGGATCCCATTTGACACCCATTAACATTAATGAGAAGTTGTCTGTGGGCATCTATTGCCTTTGGATCTGATTTTTTTTTTACATAAGTTGACAGCAATTTACCTTTCCTTGGTTATTTGGGACATTATTTTCAAAACTGTCTAAAAAGGGGCTTTGTAGTCAAAAATGTCCCCTTTTCCTCTCCTTTTCCAGTGCTTCTAATCTTTATTAGCCTATTTGGCAAGTTCTCATCCCATGGCTCCTTTCTTTCTGTCCCACATCACTGGTATGAGTCTAACTCGCCAATCTAATCCTAAAGGCCTTATGGCCATAGTTAAACCTGTGCACCTTGTATGTGTATATATAATTATATTACATTTATACATACATATGTATTATTGTATAGATCCCACCTCTATGTATGTATGTATATTTGTATATGTCTATAGATGTATGTTTCTGTGTGTACACAGACTACATATAGCTATTTAAGCCATGGTAAAAAGATTTCTAAACCAGGGAAATAGTAAATGAAGATGATGTTAGTTTTGGACAATACTTTCCAGGCAGAAAAGGTCCAGTGTATCATGTTGTCACTGTGGTCTGCAGTTGACAACATCTCTGAAGAAGTCAGCTGGAGAATATTAGCTCCTGGAGATAAAAGCTGAGTGGCTATTTCTGTAAAGGAATTTTGTCTCTCTGAGCACAGATTCAGGACACAGCTGCATTTAAGTGAACCTTGTTATAGCATTTCTTAGATCATACCAGAGAGACTTATGACCTTCATAAAGTCAAGAAGGACAAACATGGCTGCTTTAAAAGCTTTTAGGAACTGATCATTTTTCACACCCACTTCTCTGTGGCAGTTATAGTAAATTCGCTGTTCTCTGCATAGCTCCAAGATAAACTTTCCCTTATTACAAAACCACAATAAAAAAAACACTGTAGTAATATACAATATACCTGTACTGCTGTGGTCGTTCATTTCTAATTAATCTAGCACCATTAATTGCGCGCAGGTAGTGGTTCCTCTCTGTAAAAGGTGACATCTGGAAGCCCATAGAAAAGGGTGCTGATTTTAGTTTACTTTTTGTTTTTAATCTAGTTGTCCCTAGAAGTATTATTTTTGCTACAGGAGTAAGTAGTGTTTTTGTCACAATTTGGTCATTTTTGCTCCCCTTAACACACATCTATTAAGTAAGGAGTAGGTCCTGGTCAAAGACCTTGCTAGCTCAAGCAACATATGATTAGTATTGCTCCTTTAATAATTACTATTAATATATTAAGTAGCATAGTGGTCCCCAAAGTATGGGGTTATTAGGCCAGAAATGACCTGACAAATGAAAATCCCTACTGCCATACATATAGTAATTCTATAAATTAATCTCAACCCTATTGTACTACACACTATACAAACAGAAATAGTGCCCTTCTGACACCAGAGAGTTTATTATTTAAGTGTTACAGAAAATAAAATAGATGTAGGGGAAGGCTCGTGATAAAGTGCTGAAAATTCAACCCTTAGGGACTGCAGAATGCAAGTTTTTCTCAATTTACAATGCTATCATATAAATAATTAACACTTTGCTAAGAGCCCGTCAGGTAGAAATAAACAGCTGTCCTTGGCTTTACTATTCTCTTCTTTTCTAATACTTTCCAAAAATAGTATTTGTTTTCCCTTTTAATGAATGGCTAAGGAGAATCTACCAGGACAAAGCACTAGTTTAACCACACAGTGATCCCAGGACGTTTGCTTAGAGTTTGCTTGACCTTTCAGTCTCTGTGTGCACCAGCAGGGTTATTTGTTGCCTACATGGCATTCTAAGGAGTCTTGGCATCAAGTCTATGGGTCTTTGGGTGCCCCCGTTTCCAAAAATGGGCCAGTTTCATTGACCAATGAACAGAACTACAGAAAGCAACTAACTTTCTATTAGTTTTGATAGAAGTTACTTGGAATAACTATATAGCCAAGATACATTAACTTTAGCAGATGGCACGATCTGCTAAGAGAAATTAATAAAAGGGGAGAAAAGTGAAGAGACTTCTATTAAGAAAAAAGTAGCTCCAGCTCAAGGAATGAACAGAGAAAAAGGTGTGTGCCAGTCCCATACCTGAGCCTTTTGCCAAAGAAGAAAATCTCTGTTTTGTCCAAACTGCGGATAGGACAAATGTTCTGTACTTTGCTAGTGATGATTCACAAAGCGGTACCAAAATATTAATGTTCTCTAGGACATCTGGAAAATACTGACCTGAAAATTAAGATGGGATTAATGTTCCTGCTGACGTTTTTATCCTCTTCATGCTCCATCATCATGCTGCTGTACCATGAGATCAACAGGATGAGGTATTTTTGCAACCTGCTCACTGGCAGAAAGTAATATTAAACTGAGTTAAGAACCTAGGAGTAACTGACCTGTAAGATTAAGGAAACATAGTAGATATCTAATGGGGCATCTTTGTTCTAAATAAGTGAGGCATGACTCCATGAGACATCCATGTGTTGAATTTTCCTCTGCTAAATTATAACTTACAAGAATTACCAGCTTAAGAACTACTACCCTGTTGCTGAATGTTTACAGTCGAAAAGGTAATGAATAATGTTGACAAACATAAAGGACTGGGGAGGGAAGAGAAAGTGAGTAAATCAATGTTTACGCATCTATTATACGTATACATATATATGCAAAAAAAAAATACATATGTATGAGTATTGGTGTGTCTGTGTTTGTGTCTATATACATATATAGATATCCATGAAAAACATAGTTGCGAGAAAGAAATAATCCATTGCCCATCTCCCTCAACAGGCAGCTCAAGAAGTAATAGGCTCGAAGTGCAGCCTAGGTACATAGACTGGACATTAGGAAAATTCTAGAAATTAGACTTATGAATCATATAGGATGGAGACTAGTTTGTATTGCTATAATCTGTAGGAACACACTCGATAAAGATGTGCTAGTCACTATGTAGTCATATTTGAGACTTAAGGCTAGGCTACTTTTTAGTTCCCTGCCAGCACTACGATTCTGTACCCTTCTAGGCTTTTAAACCTCTTAGAAATATGATTAATGTATTTAACCAAACTGTGGAAGCAATGAAATGAAAAAGCACTTCTTTGGATTTGTGTGTCTTATAAAATGGCTACCTGGGGAAAAAATATGTTCTTCTGGTTTTTGACCCATTGCAGAATGTGTCTGGATGACATAACAGAATACTGAAGTTTAGGAGAGAGTATGTGAGAGAGATGAAATAAATTTTCTAAGTTGCCATCATGATTCTTCTGAGAATGGAGAAGATAAAAAAATAAAAAATAAAAAGCTAAGCAAAGGTGTTTGTACTAGTAATTAATATTTTAAAAAAATCTTAAGTTTTGCTGTGGCAATAAGAAACAATTAAGAAATTCCTTTCTTCCCAATTATGCATGTTTATTGTCCATTTTTTTTTGAGTTATGAAAGCATCTAAAGGTAAGTGATATATCTCCTTTATGGCTGTCTCTGAACTTCATGCAAAAATATTGCAAGGCTTTCCGGATCAGATAAAAAAGAAGCTGTTTGGAAAGGGGACCACTAAATAAATGCATTCTAAAATAAATGTTGAGTAATTCAATCATTTGAATGCATGAACAGAGTGAGTTCTGAAGTGAAACACAGTGACCAAAGAAATTAGTGGAACCAAGTTGCTAAGCAGAGATAAATAGGGGTCTAATTGGTTTTATACATCTCAATTGCGGTACTTATTCATGTGCAAAAAACTCACAACATTAAAAATAATTTGATTTAGAAATTGTTTTCATGGAAAGCATTTGGTATGAAGCTCCTGTGTCAATGTAATATAGTGACAGCAGAAGAGAAGATATTTCCAATTAAACACTTGAAAGCTTCATAACCATAAATTAGTCAGTAGGCAGAAGAGTTCAGATGAACTATGGCCCAGAATGGGAAAATGTGTTCTCCTTAGAAAAGTCAGATAATCAAATGATAAAAATCTGAAAATTTTGATAGGTCAGAGTTATATTCGCAGTTGCATGGAAAATGTTCTTTAATCTGTTTAGTTGCTGCTCACTCTGCTAGTGGATATCACAGCAACACCTGCATTCAGGTGCCCACATGACTCAGGGAAGCAATAGAAGTGTGTATATCCCTTCCTAATGTGATTGTAGTATTATTTTGTGTCAATCAATCAGAATCATCCGTCTGGGCTACCATCACTCAGAGCTCCTCACTCCCCGACCGAGTAAATTAGCTGGTAACTAGGTTATCCAATATTAAGTCCTCATTTTGCTGCTGTTTCCTTCTTATCCAGTTCTTTATCACCCAGTGAGACAACAGGAGGAGTGGGAACAACCTACTGAAATAGCTGAATCCCCTGGTGCCGGGTGGCAGCTTCTAACCTATTTAACCTCAATTGTATTAAACCTGGGTGTCTTACTGAATAATAGCTCTAAGTTGGCACCTAGAGCAGTGGTTCCCAACTTTTTCTCCACCTTGTGGCTCCTTATTCCTTCCTCTGCTGTTGTCACTTCACTGGCTGGGATTTTATTCACTAAATCTCCCTAAATCCCCCTGGTTGCTGTAACTTTCTCTTTGACCCACTCTGATTTGGGCATCACCAACCTCATCTCACTCATCTCACTGTCTAGAAGAGCTCAGCAGCAAACCCAGCAAATTCTGAGCAGTGAAAAGCGATGCCGTTGACCTTGTCAGTCAGGAACCTGGGTATTTAAATGGCTTTGAAAAAAAATACACTTAACAAGCAATTAAAAGTTTAGACACAATACTAAAAAGACAACCATGATTACAGCAATAATTCAGTTATGTATCTGCTGAACTGCTCTCCGATGAAGTCAAACACTGGCTCTCTAGTTTATTTCTTGGAAGGCAGCAAGGAATGGAAGGGCACTGCTCTTTTAGCACCCAAAGAAATAGGCATTATTCAATGAAAATAATCCACCTTTCTAGATTAAAACCATGTTTTTGAAAGAATGAGCTGTAGCATATAAATGCTGACAAAACTATATTAATTTTCCTTTTTGAATAATAAATATTTATCAAAAATTTGTTTTAGTAATAGAAAGCTGTAATTGTTCAGATAAAAAAAAAATATTAAAAACATACAAGCTTCCTTGATGGAAAGTAAATCCATTTCAAGCCATCTAATAAGTTATGAAATATGTACTTTTTTTTTCAAAAACCACAAGTCTCATGTTTTAACCAACATAACAGACTTTTAGTGTTCTGCACATGCTTGTAACAATCATTTCTTCTAGCTCATTTTCATCAGCCTTAGTGCCCTAAGGTCTGCTCGGCTGGGAAAAGCAAAGCTTTGTGTAACATATCTCCACCAGATCTCTGTAATGAATGCTGAGTGACAACTACTCTGCAGCATGAGACTTTTCTCATTCTAAAATAAAAGCTAAGATCACCAAATTGCCAGGTCTCTTAAAGAGGGTTGTCATTTCGTGCTCAGCCTTGGCATGAAGGATGGTGCTCTGAAAGGCTGTGATTGAGGTGAGGAGATGCCCTGATTCCCAGCACCTCTGCTCAGGGCTTCAGGCTGTAAAAAGCAGAGATCTCGCCCTGAATGGGGAGACTCAGGACTTCCATGACGAGCTGCAAAGTTTCCTCAGTCACCTGTGTCCCTGCCATTAAGACGGAGCTGGCCGGCTGACGACAGCATTAAACACAATTTCACCCTGTCTGCTGTGCATCCAGTTTAGTGGATTGCAGATAAACTGTGTAACACCCTGGCTTTGTAATCTGCTCTGGGATCAAATCTGATGGTCTTTGGCCCGGAGACAGTGTGGGCTGTGCATGGATGTCCTTTGGGAGAAAGAGGAAGGGCAGCGCAAACCATCTCTTCACCTGGAAGGCAAGACACCTGAATATCAAGACACACTTTATCTTTGACAAATCACTTGTATTCCTATGAATTTCTGGGCTTCATAAAGAGTGAGGGAGCACGGAGCAGAAAACCTACTAATCTGACCAAAAAAGGGAATAACACAATACCCTAAATGCTTAACCCAGTCCATAGTCCATATTTGAGTTCAGAACCAAGGTCTGTAACTCCCACTTTGGGAATCTATTTACCTGACCTTCACCTGATTTTTTTACAGCACAGGCATTTTTTTCCGCTCACATTTAACATAGGTTTATTTTCCTGTGACTCGGAAGCAGATGTGTCATCTTAGTTGCTTTTAAAACTGCAGGAGTTCTGTAATAGAAAAGCTGTGTTGTAGCATGCACTAGAAGACCTCAGTCAGACTGTTGCTTATTCCCAACATATGTCAGGCTTTGAGTTTTATGCTCTTCTTCCCTCCCCGGTTTTTCTATGAGAAACATTCATAAAACACACTTGCCAGAAAAGAAGTTTCCCCCACTTTTATTTTTTGCTTAACACCAAGTAATGAAATATTCAACTAAATACATGTGTTGTACACCTGGCAAACTGAACTGCGCACATACTTAAAAAAATTATATTAAAATGCAAAATGTTGTGAACAGTGTATGTTTATAACTATGTGTAAGTATACAAGTGTGTGTATGTGTTTATATACGTGAGACATAATTTCTGAAGCTACCTAAAAAAAAAAATCAGATAACATAATCAGAATACGCCCTGCTTTAAAAATTGTCAAGCTGCTGAAATAAGAAAAACGCAACTACTTATAAAACAGAATGCATCCCAAACCCACTGACTTTGGAACATCTCATATCAAATAATTTATAATCATTCTTGAGAGGATATGTTAATTTTCTGACAAGAAATAGAGCCCAGCTTCTTAAAGGTATTTTGCTCTCTAATTCCCAGTGAAATCAGTAAGGATTAGAAGCCTGAACTGGCATTAGACTTTTAAATAATTTTGAGAATCTGGATATATTCTGTTAAGCACAAAGGCATTTATAGCAATTAAGACAAATAACACTTGAATTCTAAAAGAGGGAAGGTGATTTTCATTGCTAACTGGAAGTTACATTGGCAATGCAGCGAGGGCAGTAAATGTGATCTGAGGCATCCCAGATCTGCACGTATTAAGCTGGGGATTGACACTGTTGCACACAAGATGCAACAGGACTGAGCTACGGTCAAAGCCCTAATAAAGGGCAGTGGTTAAAAAAATGAAGAAACCTTTCAATATCTATCTTCTGGCACCTGCAGGACCCAGGGAATGTCACTGAATGCGTCTAGCCACAGGTCTGAGCCTGTGTCTCACCCATGCAGATGACTAGAGCAGGTCACTAGTCCTGCTCCTGTCATAGGTCACCTCTTTGTCCTGTCTCCCTGTATTTTTGTTTGGGTCCTGCACTCTTTGTTGTTGTTTTCTTGCTCCTTCAGATATTTGCAATGTGCTGCAGACTAATTGCTTTCTTCTGCTCCAGAGTTGTGTTCATAACACACATGAGTGCCTGGGATGAAGGTGATGGGCACGTTGTACAGCAAAACTCCTACTTTCCTCCTGCACTTTNTTCTTGCTCTTTCAGATATTTGCAATGTGCTGCAGACCAATTGCTTTCTTCTGCTCCAGAGGTGGATGAGATGAGCTCCAGTTATTGGTTGTGTTCATAACACACGTGAGTGCCTGGGATGAAGGTGATGGGCACGTTGTACAGCAAAGCTCCTACTTTCCTCCTGCACTTTTGATGGAGAAAGCTGAGTTATGTTAGCTGATAGATATATTTGCAGTTTTTAAAAGCATTGCATTCTTGCAAGGACACTGCAAGTTGTTCCCTTTTCTCTAACTTGGTAGAGTGCAGCATTCCCATGCATGCACTTTCACAATTACTTTGCTTTTTTTTTATATACCCAGCAACTGTTTTTTTTTTTTAATTAGCTGCTGCTAATTAAAAAAATAACAAATACCCCAACTGTTTTGAAAACTGGTAACAGTCTATGGATTAAATGAATAAGGACAAATAAATGTTAAGCTCATTAAGGCTTATGGGGGTTAATGAGCAGGAACATCAGTCTAGCAGTGCTGAGAAATGTAAAGGGGGACTTTGCTGCCTAACACAGGGGCCAGACGTGGCAAGATATAAATTGTGCATGAGGAATGTGAACAAAGCGTCTCATACTAGGGCAAGAATTTACAGCCTTCAGCTATTCCACCGTGGCTTTTATGCTAGCATGTTGTGTAAATATAAGGTAGGAGTTATTCTGATAAAGGACCAGTGATCTATGATAAAACTACGTGGTGCAGTGGCTGAGAGCTCTGGCCGTGATGGGGCTATCAACAGGGGTGCAGAAAACTTGACTCCTTGTTTCAGAGGGGCTTCAATAGATCTAATAGTCCAGCAGTTAGGAAACAAGTTGGATTCAGCCACACAAATGCTGAGCCTGAAGTATCCTAGAGAATTTGTATTCTGCACGGAGGTAGCTGATATTTTTGTAAGCCAGCATAAGATGCTTGCATTGGCAGGAGTTCGGGAATAAATGTCATTCCAATTCTCCTAAATTTGCCAATAAAGGGAAATTTGAGGATGGCTGGGGATGAGACAAATCTAGATAGAAATATAGGTGAAAATGGCAAGTAGGAATGATTAAAATAAAGCCAAACTAGGAATAATAGTATCAAAGATGTGTACTTGTTAAGTAGCAGGTGTAATTAGAAATTACTGCAGTGTTCAGGGTTAAATTAGGCCTTTGTAAGAGGCCTCTGATATTGGCAGAGCCTCTATGAGAATAAGTCTGGCTGTTTTTCACCAGAAGAGACAGGTTTGCTTGAAAATCTTTGCGTAGAAGTAAACTAGCTGCATTAAAACCAGAGCCTCCCATTTCAGAGCAGCCAAGGGACATTTACCTCAGGACTTGACCACTCGCTAGACATATCTGACCATATTTTTTGCTAAGGATGTTGTGAATTGATTATTCTGGATGATACTTGCCCTCCTGATCAGCTGAGAAAGTATATGAATCACTGATGTGTATTTTTGGTTATCAAAGGGTCATTTTCATTAGTGCTAATATACAGGGGACAAATGATCTTACTTGGGATTTATAGAATAGACAGCAAGCAGTTTGCGTTATACAACATTCTGGAAGTTTCTTTGGAATAGTAGTTTATTGCATTGAATTGCAATATAAGATTAGGACCTCTGTACTTGGCACTGTCTCTGCACAACGTAAAACAGATCTTCTGCCCTAAAAAGCATATCTAGCTAGGACAGTGAAGGAACTCTTTACAAAGGCCACACCAAAAGCCAGAAAGTCTAATTTGTAAGGTGCAGCACCGCTGATAAGACCGGGCAATGATCCAGCCCAGCCTATACTGAATCCTAAAGTGGAAAGTTATTGGCAGGCCTCCTCTCTCTTGGAAAAAAAAATAGCATTATCATTAATTTTAAGGGGAAAGAGTTAAAAGGACACACATCAGTATATTTTTTTTTATCACTAACTGAAATTTCTTACAATTGACAAATCACTTGGGAGCTTTGCTTTAGACACGGTGCTGTAGAAGTCTATTACAGCCCCTTTTGCAGTGACTCACACTTGAGTTGAGCCCCTGCACAGGCAGACTGGTTCCTGCAGCTTGTCACTCGGGCCATTTTTTTCCCACGTGGTGATTTATTCTTTTCATTCATAGGAAATGACAACATTTTGTTATAGGTCACAATCATTACTGGGACAAAATTACATTTCAGATCCCTACAGCCCATTTCACAGATATTTGACTTCTCAGGTAGGGGAAGATTTATACAGAAATCTGGCCAGATTTTGGAGTTTGTAACAAATAAACTAGTGACAGTCACTACCAAAGTTAAACTTTATTTCAAGTCCTTATTTCTTTAACATGATTGGAAAATCATATCATCCCTTTGATAAGAATTTGGCTTGCTGTGTGGGAATATGCTTCAAACCATGTTCCACAAACTGCAGCCTGCAGATATTTTGACTGCTGGGCAGGGGGTTATGCTTTTCTATTTTAAACTATTTTCCAGCTCTGCTATTGCTAAGGGGAGATGAAAGTGTGTAATGTTGGCAATTCTCGGAGGAAAGCAGCCTCCTTATCAATGCCTGGGAACTGTGAGTGTATAAATCACATATAAATGTTGCCCACACACTAAGGGCCATTCGGAATACGTAATAATGGGCAGCACCACTAACATAACCTGCATAATATCTGCTGATATCATGTAAAAAGATTTCTTTTTTGGACAGGAAAATAGTTTGGTTTTGGAAATGAGGAACCTGAGACACCTGCCAGGGAGGCTCCGAACACTTTAGTACAAGCCTTGTGCTACATCAGAGTCCCCAGGTAGAAGAGAACTGTGACGGTATCTTCAAAGAATTTTTCAGAATTGAAAATATCCAAAGGTACCTTTAAAATCTCTAAGAAATTCCATTCCTAGCACCCCGCAAGCACTTATCTTTCCATTAGATACCTAAAATCTTGGAGAATTTGGAAAATCCTACAAAGTTTTTACAAAAAAGAAAAATAATGGGTTTATTTCAAGGATGGCTTAAATGCCAGTGTTGCTATCCAGTGAATTCAGAAGCTGGAGAGGGAGTGAGAAAAACAAAGTGATAGCCACACAGTCTGAAACTTGCATATGTCTAATTTCTTTAGCAAGTCAATTAAAAATAATGCAGATGAAATGCTTTTCCTATATGCCCTTTCTGTGCTAAAATAATGTTAAATCAATGCATCACTTACTTCTCTCCTGCTTCCTATTCTCTGCTGATTCGGGTTGTCCATAGCTAGAGACCTCTCACACTTTTGCCCACATACCAGTGCAATTTAAATTGCAGGATTTATTACAAAATAAAGAATATTTGTACCCACAGAAGTGTCAGTAGATGGCGCTTAAGAACACGCAGCAGTGATTCCGGAGTGGAAATGCTCCGGAATCCTACGCTCTCCAATGGCATCTGGTCAGCAGATCTCTTCCTAAAAGTCGCCCCTTTTTCAAGTTTTAGGTTCAAGGTGCTTTGCACAGAGAGGGATGAACACACTCTGGAAAGACTCGATTCTTCATCATTCCCTTCTCCGTGCACGGATCCTTTTACAGCCCCATTGACCTCCTCCTCCTAATTTCTTCAAAGCCTTCCCACAGGCTCAGTAAAGCCAAAGGGCTTTTTAGGTGGCTTGCTTGCATTTTTTCACTCTGTTTCTGCACTGCGGGGTGCCAGGCAGTCATTTGGATGTGTCTTTACAGCAGCGATTCCAGCTACCTGCAGGCTGGAAGAAGCAGGGCTGATTTGGGGCTTCTGGAACCACCGGCCTCATTTGGCCACAAACCGACCAGAATTTCAGGCCCTACAGACACAGCTGAACCTCCCTGTGCACAGGCTGAGGGTGATGGTACCTACATTACCTTGCAGAAGTTTTCCAGCAGATTTCAAAGATAATCAGAAATTCATAAATTCTTTATTATTACCTGGGTTTACGTTTGTTTTCTGTAGGTCTTTTCCCTTTAGGTGCTCAGGCCACTTCAGAAGCGCTAATTCAGGAAATCTTGTAGCAAGCCCAAATCTGAATTTGCATTTTATAGTGCCTTAGAGCATTGGTTCAAAGGCAGTTAAAGAGTGAGAATCCTCCCATGACTTGAGCTCACACAGAGATGCTTAGTGATTAAGGCCACAGTTTTCCATTCCATGAAACTGGGGGAAAATCCTCTGTATTTCAGCTTGTGTTGCAGCAGGTACTAAACATTTCGCCTGAGCTGCCCTTTGAGTTAGTTACTGGAACAGATTTCTGTGGTGATGCTACATAATCACCTCTTCCTGAATTCATGTAATATAAAACCAAAAGAGATATTAAATCATCCAATTTAACCTCCTGCATAGCATAAGTCTTAAAATATTTTCTAAGATTTAGTTTAGCTTTGTAGGCTTTAGCTCCTTCTCCTTCCAACCAGGTGGATAGGGCAGATGGAGGGAGCACAAGTTAACGTGTGCTTATTTTGGTCTAGCCAATGCTGAAGCCCAGGTTAAACAGTTAAGAAAAAGTAAGAAAAAAACATAAGAAAAAATGAATAAAGTCTTCCGAAGTTAGCAAATAGACAGAATTGGGCTGATAGAAGTGCTGATGTCGGTATTTATGTGAGAAGATATCTATGTTACAAGAAGAGACAGTTCTCAGCCTGCAGAGACCACCTGGCGACCATCAGCAAAACCAGAAGACTAAATCAAATCTGTAAAAATGCTAATGCTTCAGAGGCCAAATCTGAGGGTAATCTTGGAAATTGTCTGGGGAAATGTATGCCGAGACACTTGGTAATGGTCTGGAAGCTAATGTACTAACTATAATCCCATGAACTGAGAAGGAAGGATGCTACATGTGGGATAAACACTCTCGCTGGATTACCAAATGGCATCGCTTCTATTATTTGGTGGGGGAAAATACAAGCAGTTAATTAATGCTTTGGGGAGTTAGGAAAAACAAACAAAAAAAAATAACAGATTTCTCCCGGGCCCCAAGGGATAAGCAAGCACAGGAGGTAGAAAATCACTTACTATTTTATGTTGTTTTATTTCAGCCCGAATGTAGTCAGAAGAGTGCAAAGCACAACTCAGCTTTAATCAGTGGAAATGTGGGGCTTGATTCATTTCTGAGCAGCATAAAATTACATCAGATTTATAATGATATAAATGCAGAGCTCTCAAGGTGATCGCGTCCTTAATAGTTACTAGTGAATTTGGCCCACATATAGCATTAGCTAACTGTACTATAAGGATGCTATTAGGGGAAGGGTAAGTGGGTAATTCTTTACTAGCATAATCGCCCTGAACTTATTATGGTGCAATTTGTTTATGCAGAATAGCTTATTCTTCAGTGCAAACTAACAGGATGATCTTTTGATTGAGTGGAGAAAGTTAACACACCTGATTAGCAGATTTATTTAAACATTAAAATAAAAAATAAATAAGTATATGCTTTCCAGCAAGGCAGTTTTGAAGCACTTCAGTGATTTAAGCTGTATGAAGAGAAGCTCCTGAAAGACGAGCAGGGCTATTTGATGATTATAGCTAGTAATAGGAAAGGCCCTGGAACAAGGCACTTGGGGAAAAGGAAAGCTGCCCTCTGATTGAAAAGATAGTTTTGAGCTTTGAAGTCTTTGGAAAAAAATCCTACAGATTTCTAGTGACCTTTGATGCGGGTACTGAGGAATTGCTTGGAAGCCCCTGCGCATCATTGGGGCAGAGCGGGGAGGAAGGTGGACACAGATGTGAACTGAAATGTCAGTGTCCTGCAAGTCTCTGCATGTCCCCAGCTCTACCATCTCACNGACCTTTGACGCGGATACTGAGGAATTGCTTGGAAGCATCGTTGGGGCAGAGCGGGGAGGAAGGCGGGCACAGATGTGAACTGAAATGTCAGTGTCTTGCAAGTCTCTGCATATCCCCAGCTCTACCATCTCACCAACGCCAGCCCATACATGGCAAACATGAGCTGTGAAAAACAGCTGTTCTTCCTTTCTTTCCCTATCCTGATTATTTTTAGTTCAATGCTTCTTTAAATCTGAACTGCTCCTCATCACCGTATCTCTGAGAAGTCTGCCTGCTGGCAGCACTCTCTTCAAATTTGTTTTTTTTTTTGCCCATAAGATACAGATGTTCAACAGCAACCCTGTTTTTTCACCTTTCGCAGCCTTTGCTGCTAAGAATATAATAGCAAATTCGGCCCAGCCTTCATGCTGTGGCAGAAGCCAGAGGGTTGGTTATCCAGCATGCCAAGGCAGACAGGATTTCACTGGGATGTGTGTGTGTTTGCAGGTCTGTGCAAGCACATCTGAAATGTGCAGACTTTAAGGAAATGGGCACTTGCAACACAAAGCTGTGCAAGGTGCCAGAGTTAGTGTTTTTAGTGTACAAAGGTGTGTTACTGATACAGCCGAATATTTGAGTTAATAAGTCCTATGCTCCTTTTTGTGGAGTTGGAGTGTGTGTGCATGTGTGGGTGTGCTTGCTGCTTGCTGTTTTTATGGGGCTTTTGAATTGCACAAAGCTGTTATCATTACACAGCTTTTCATCTCACTTTTTTCTTTCTTTAGTACAGTCGTGCCCACAAAAAAAATCAAGTTTTGCCCTTGGTTTATTGTTACTCTTGTAGATTTTGGTTTCCTGACAGCACCCCTGGTGCAGCAGTGACCAGCTGATTATGGCATCTCCTACAAAAAGTTAGTTTTGAGGAATTCCATATTCTTCTGTTACATATGTGCTAGCCAGCATCTTGACAGGGATAGTGCTATTAATTTAAATGCTTCCCCAAATGCAGTTTTTCTTTATTTGACTTTTGTTCCTTCCACTTTGTGTAAAGATTGAAACTGCATTGGGATTCAGCTTCCAGAATAAGACTTTTATTTGTGGTGTCATGTGAGCTCAAGATGAAATCTGATTGCCTAAATAGCAGCATCTGATGCCATTTTAGACATTTTTGGATACACCACCTGCTCTCCAGCTGCTATTCCAGAGCACGACTGGTCACCCGTAAGTCCTCTGTCGCATCTGCCAATTTCAAGTGTTTGCCTCAGGTATTGAAAGGGAAGTGAATTTATTTTGGGAAGTGAACTGAATCCCTAAATAAGATGTCTCAGTCAACAAGCTGAATCCCATCCTTGCCAAACAGTCAGGGTAGATTTCAACCTCACATTCTTGTCTTAAACTTGTCAACTAGATAAGGACCTTGTCTAACCTTAGAAAGTCAGCTGTTTAAATTTATCACTTTTATACTGCCTGTTTTCATGCTTTTTCTTTCTGTTAGTGAGGGTAGGCGCTCTCTCTGATGCCTTCTGACTAAAAACAAACTTCCTAGTCCCAGCACTGTCTTGATATTTATACCCCGCAAAATCTGCAAGAGTTTATTTTGATTCCTTGTTGCCAGGATTACTTATGCTGCTAGCAAGAAGGTAATAGAAAGCATGAGGGAGCCCCTGTACCTACTAAAAATATGTGTATGATAGAGTCTGCTAGCTGTGAAAGCCAATTGTTTTTTGATTATACATAATGTTGTTGAACCTGCAAAGTTAATGCTGGTAATGATGCTAATGTTCTTGCATATTCAAAACCAGACTCTTTGGACGTGCTGCGCACCCCAAGGCATTGTAGGAGCAAATGACACATCCATACAATCCCTGCCCACCAATCACACCTGAACTAATTAGATTAGCATGGTATGGGAGCTTTAAATTTCAACTCTGAATGTCGCTGTAAGTAGGTCTGATCCAAATCCCTGAGGCTGAACATTTCTTTTTAGTTCTGGTTCTGGATGCCTTTCCCTAGCATCTGTGACATAGTTTTCCTATATGTTTGGAGGCAAGGGCAATCCTGTTATTTCTTCGCGTTTTGGCAGCCTGCAAGCTAACCATCCATAGAGTAGCCTTTCTCTAGAGATTTCTTTCTGGTACTAGATTTTAAAGAAATAGCCAGTATACATGTGATAACAGAAAATCAAGTCTTATGGAAGCTAACATCAACAGGCTTTTGGTGCAACATGGCAAATGTCAATAGATCAGAGGACGGCATGTGCATTTGGGTCTCAAATGCACAAAACCTTAAAATATTCCATCAATCTCCAATCTTCTAACAATATTTTAGCATTATATGAGAGCCCTGTCAAATCCAATACAAATTTGATTCATCCCCACCATCCGCATCCACCGAGGACCGTCCTGCTGCTGGACACGCCAGCTCTGATGTCAGCAGGAACCCGCTTTGCAGATCATCTGTGACATATTTTCTGAGAGTCGCTGTTGCTCTTCTTTGAAGAGTTTCCACAGTCTTTCTCATGGAGCTGCTCGATTAATGAGAAAGATTCACAAAGCTCTGAAAAAAATTGGTTGTAGATAGCTTTGCAGTGAATTTGCAATTTGACTCTTTGAGGTATTCAGCACTTCCCTCAAAGATGATCAGCCTTTCCTTTTGAGCCGGGAGCTCTCATATCCAACGGAGGTGATGCTACTAATTATTGTCTTTTATTACTCGTTTGTACTGCATCTCCACGCAGCTTCCCCAGTGGAGAGCAGCTGTGCTAGGTTCACTACAGGCACTGGAAAGGTAATGGATGATTCAGACCACCGGTTTTTCTTTCTTACTTTCTTTTTTATCGTGGCATTTATTAATTGGCAAATTAATATATATATATTTCTCTCTCCTGTCTGTTTTGATGGATCATAATACATGCAGTTATCATCCTCACTATCCCCATTATAAGCATGACCTCCTCACAGGAGAACGGGCAAGAAGCATTGTATCATTGTATTCCTACTTTTGCCTAAGCAAATCCATGTTCTCCAGATACGGAGGAAGAAATCCTCCTGAAGACATAGAGATCTGAGTAGTTTTCATTTGGTGAGAAGTGAAAAGTCTGTCCCAGAGGGGAATTGCACATGGCATAGATTATAGTGCTGAGCTCTAGGAGTGACTGAGTCTGTTCTGGTGTTCACCCGGTGAACACATGTAATTCTGTGGCGTATACTGAGGGCTTTAGTCTTGGGACTTATTTAGTGTCTCGCCTAGAGCTGGGGCACGTCACATCTGCAGAGATGGGCACACGTGTGTCTGGGTTCAGCTGCATCCTGAGGCAGAGACGCCCCGTGGTCCTGCTGTGCTCAGTCTGGTTGTTCACTGTGGCTTGTTATGATTAAGAGGAATCAATAGAGAGAATGTTTCTGATTTTCTCACTTTTCTAGCAAATCCGGGAGAGGGATGACCTTAATGAACACGCTTAGACTAGAATCCAAAATTACTCATTAAAAAATAGCAAATTTCCCAGATGTCAATAAGAAAAACTTTCTGTCCCTCCACCTCCAGCAGTTGCCTCATCAGGGGATCTATAATATTTTAGGCAGCAGTGGCTAGGACCACTACCCAGCACTGTTGCCGACATGGAAGTAAAGTCTGTTTCACAGTTCAGTTATTTTCTCGGTGCTTGTTTTCTTACCCTAAGCCTAATATTCTGCTCAATTGCTCAATTCTTCATTCAGGAAAAATGCCTCAATTTTTAACCATATAAGCGTGCTAGCAGACTGTTAGCTTAGGTTATTGAAGCTGAACTATTTAACGTTGAATCCTTCATTTGTTATATAGAACCTTGTTGCCCATTATACATTGATCACCCTTCTTAAATGCACGTTCTCTCCATCAGATCCTGTTCGTTCCCTGTGCTGCCCTGTTTATTACGTTTTATTTTACACCGAAGCATGAAACACACAAAATATCCTCTTCCTTTCTGCATTGAATATTTTTATTCTCTACAAAGCTATAGCTCAGCTATTGCAGTGACCCAGCAGTCACCTTGCACTTGGACACGTTCACGTATTAAGTGATGGGTAAAGCAGGGATGTCCTGCCAGCCCTGCCAGGTCCTCATTACCTATTACCCAACACGTTGCATGGTGAGAAGGAAATCAGAATTAGTCTTAAGGCCAAATAACTACCCTTCTCACCTCCTAATGAGGCCAAGGGGTTGTAATCCACCATATGGGGTGGTATTTCTTGCCACAGTAAAACTTATCATATGTGGGCTGCTCGTGGTGGGCACTAAATCATACTGTTGGCGCCCGGTCAGTGATTCTGCTCTGTCACTAAGCTGCTCTGGTGGCATCTGGTGAGGAAGGAGGGCGAGGAAGGGTCCGGGAGAAAATTTGTGGGGAGAAAATGCAAGTTTTGTAGCTTAGTCACACTACAGTGAATTATGGTATCCCCCAAAATAATGTTCTTCCCAGACTGCTTTAGGAGATTGTATATGGTACAAAACAAACAAACAAAAAAAGGGAAATACAAAAATGAACCGGGATTTTTTGCCTGAAAAAAGGAGATGACTGAAAAGCGTGGGGGATCTGAGGGCCAAGATTGCTGGTAAACACAGAAGAAACGCTGCTGCACCAAGGGAAGGGAGCAAGTTGTTTGTTCCTCTTGGGAACAGGACAAGATGTAATGGGCTTAAATTGAGGCAAAGGCTATTTAGCTCAGGCTTTGAGAGAGAAAAAAGAAAAAGGTCTTAGGCTAAGAAGAGTTAAACACAGACATCACCAGCATGGGGTTTGGAGAAACAACATGACCTTGTATGGTTGCTTTATGATTTCTTGCTAGGATAACAGGTAGAGAAAAATAGGCACCGACTGCAGCAGACTAGTTTTCATGCTGGGGGAAAAAGCAAACAGCAGCACAGCGAGCTGCAGATGGGCTCGCTTGCCTCTCTCTCACAGCAGTGTTTTCTTAAGGGTATTTGCCTGCACGCATTTGCCTATGGACAACGTTATATTAAACCAACGTGGCTTCAGCATTAAACACTTGGTATTCGTGGGAATGCTGTTCAGCCGATGCTGAGGAAGAGGGATGCTCGCTGATAACTTCATCTGCTGACCGCCGTGACATCTTGGCTCCTCTTCCAGACGTGACTGTCTATGCGTAAACTGAAATTAATGGTGTGTTGCCAGCCCATCAACCAGCTATATGCATTTCTATTACACCAGTGTAACTATTCATTGCAAACCCAATTACTGTCTTCAGCTCATCACTTGAATAAAGGAATAGAAGCATAATCGAATATATAAAAAAGGAATAAAGAAAAAAGCATAATAAATTCAAAGTAAAAAGGCTAAAGGAGCTATCTAAGGAGTTTAGGAGAAAAAATGCACCCCTCTTCCCTCGCTCCCCCCAACCTAAAAGAAGTCGTGGTGACTTTTGCAGAATATAAGGGCCAGATTGTAAATAAAAGTGGAGGCGATACTGCCTTTACAGACTTGCCTATGGTTACAACACCCACTACACAAGTCATGAAGAAAGAAAGGGAGAACATTTATTTGAGCATTGCTCTTCCTTGCTCTTATCAGGAAAAATATTTTGGTGTGGGACTCAGCATTAAGCTTCTGCTAAGCCAGCCGAACATGAGTGATATGGAATACCTAATGGCATAAGTGACACCTTCCATCCTCACCAAGAACAGGTGAACCCAAGGAGTTCCTACATCAAATCTGATGTAGGAAGGCTTGGCCACTCTTGTTGCACGACTAGGTATGGATTGCGCCATACTGCACATCCATGCAGGACTGCAAAGAGTTGTGGATAAAACTATAGAAGAAACTGGACATCATCCAGTCCTGAAATGGAGAAGAAATTTTCTCTTGTAGAAAACCCTAAGGTAATGAGACACACAGCTCATCTGCCAATATAAAGGGCTTTGGCTGATGCAAATAAAGCACACACAAACACTGAAAATTTAGAATGGGAATGGAGCCAAATCCCAGTGTTAATCTCTTGGAAAAAAACAGTATTCCACATGCTACTTAATTAGAATTCACAATTTTCTAAGTCAGCATTCACTGTTTCTTGGCTGATAGTGTCAAAAGCTGGGATTTTCAAAGGACCTTAAGAGATTTACGTGCTTAATTCCCAGCGGCGGGTGGAGGGGAATACCCAAAGCAGCGGGGACGGAAAGCCTAATGCCAAGGCAGAACCACTGACACGGAGCCAACTCCAACTCACCAGCTAGAGATGCATGGGATGATATCGGTGTGTGAGTGCAAATCCCTGGGAATGCCAGAAGTGGAGAACATCCCCAGATGTGACTTTTAACCAGGAGACAACCATGCCCTTATGCGCTCCGGAGCAGGTGCTCTAAACCAGCATTAATCGGTAACGTCAGCGATGTGGGACCAAGATCAGATCTCCTGTGACAGTACTTTTAACAACAGCTCAAATCAATAAATGCAGGTTGTGGGCACTTCAGTTTTTATTAACATCCAGTGAGATTTGTTGGTTAAGGGTTAACATGTAAAAGCTCAAAAATACGTTTTTTTTTTTCCATAATTACCATTTTCAATGTCCATTTAGCTATAAAATAAAATAAAAACGCAACAGGAGGCATTTGTCTTCCACACAAAATCATACAAAAGTCTCTTTTTATTAAATATACATTATTTACAGTTTAAGTCCTTCTTCTGTACAACAGTAACCATAGAAAACAAAAGAAGCTAAGGCTAATTTTTTCCCAATCCCCATACAGTAATAAGACATGTTACATTGTCTACAAAACTGACTTGGACTGAGGCAACGTCCTGTGGAATTCTCTTTAGAAAACCAGATAGTGAAGGGGGAATAATCTAAATCTCCATTTTGCTTTTTACTAGAACTGAGAGACTCTTGCATTACCCTTGGATGGACTATTACAGGAAAAAAAAGTCTTTTTCTTTTTGCTTTGCTATTGAAATGAACGGCGTTCTGAGAAATTTATTTAATACAACTTCAGTAGAACAAAGTAAAATGAATGATGAAGGGTCCTTTTCTAGAAAGGGCCACTTTTAAAAGGTATTAATCTCAGTTTTTAGCTTATAAACTGCTCTTTTATTTTTTAATTCCTATTAGGGTGCCTTCATTTTTCAAATAGGATACAGTTCACCACGATCTATCCAGAGCTGGATTTCATTAAAATCCCATAAAATCCTATTGAGTGGCTGGGCTCCCAGGTTGGTGGGATCAGTCCGCCCTTCCCCCTACACATATTTCCAGAAAGTCCTGAAGGTGACTTAAGCCATGCCATAGACTTCCATGGAGCTCAAGCTCATCGCTTTATCCTGAATTTTATCCACAGTTTTGCTAGAAGACACACATAACTGCAGTGAATGCAACTCTTGTTGACAGAAGTAGGGGATGTCGAATCTAAGGTCCTGACTTGAATTCATACACGTCAGGTTCAGTTCACAGAAGATCATCACTACCCTTGCCCAAGGCAGGCGGAGGCTAAATTCATCTCTGGTCTGTCTACACCGACCTCAACGGGATTACAGCCAGGGCTGAAGCTGGCTGGCTTGTTCCATGAAGTGGGTTTCAAGGCAGGTCATGTATTACAATGTTTAGCTTCTTGCTATCGTGTACAAACAGACTGTGCTCAAGGTTTTTCTAGTGACAGGACAAGCAACGATGGGGCCAAACTGAAGCACAGGAATTTCAATCTGAATATGAGGAAAAACTTCTTTACTGTGAGGGTGACACTGAGCACTAGAACGGGTTTCCCAGAGGGGTTGTGGAGACTCCTTCTCTTGGAGATATTCAAAACCCTCCTGGATGTGCAATCCTGTGCAATGTGCTCTAGGTGACATTGCTTGAGCAGACAGGGTGGACTGCATGATCTCCAGAGATCCCTTCCAACCTCAACCATTTGGTGATTCTGTGATTTCTTTTGCAAAACTCAGAGCAGAAATGTTTTATGTCTAGATGCCTGAATAAACATAACTGCTCTTCTACCCTCTGCCTGAAGGCTGATGGAGTGGGCTTAGGTGTCTTCATACTCCTCTCTTTCATGAACTGAATGTGAGGTTGCAACTATCTAAGCTTTACCTCAGAAACAATATTTTTTTTTTCTTAAAGGATATATATACTCAGCATTAGCAGCAATGACAAAGTATGTCAGAAAATGATTTGCAAGAAACAAGTATAAAGGGCCTTGGCATGCAAAAGTGAGTAAATAATTTCCCATGCAAAAGTTGTATCAGATGGACTCGCTTTACGGTTGTGGGACTGAACTCCACAAAATAGGTTATGAGCAGCACACCAAGAAGCAAAGGGAATTGGGATGTGAATAGCAATAGAACTAGAGAAAGGTTGTCACTAGCACCTTAAGTGTCATGGTAAGATTGTTTTTAAGGATATAGTTCCAGATTATCTTTTAGGTAACCAGTTACTTCACTGGAGAGATTCTGATTAATATTAGCCAGATATTTTAAATTTTCTTCTATGTTTGAAGCACCTCTCTGATATTTTGCAGGTCATCAGAAGAATTCATGCTTAGTTTTTGCAGGTTAGCTACTGTTAATCAGCTTCATGGCAAAACAGAATAGTGGAAGAAGATTCCAAACCCTTGCCTTCGTGTGAAGGTTACCATGGACTGTTCCCAACAGCTAAACCACAGCCTTACGGAGCACATTTCCCTCCTGCACTGCATTGCACTGCCTGCAGCATCGGAATTGTAATTTGGGGAGCTCATGTTTCCCACACACCCTCCAGATCTCCATCTCTAGGAGCCATCTCCACAGTGGAGTGCAGTTTCCCTTCTGCCTGAACAAGAGGCTGATATTTTGAGAATCATGTAATTTCCTCAAATTTCTGGCTTCTGTGAATGCCAGGAGAAAAAAAAACATAACCTTAGCAAGAATCACACCACAGGTTCTTCTGTCTCCTATCATCCATTCAATATCCCTACATGCTAAAGAAAAAAGGAAAGAAAAAGAAAATAGAGGGGAACTAGATAGGAGTGACAATGTCAACATGAATTGTTGCCTTATTCCTTCTTTAGCTTGGCTTGTAGACTCAGCACATAACAACAACAAATGACAAGCTTACAAATTACAATATTTCATCCAAGTGTGCTTTTTTCCCCCCGGTTTTTGTTTTCGCCGAAGTAACTTAGTGCGAAATATCACAAAAATAAGTACCAATACATAGAAATATCCAAACCGCTATTGGCATGGCTCAAAATAAACAACAAAGAAAAATGCTATTTCAGATCCAAAAGAAGAGAGTGTTTAGAAGCTTTGTGTACAAAAGGAGCACAGAGGAGGGTGCTGCCCACACCAAAAGGGGATGTGGAAAACTTTTCATTAAAAAAGGAAGCACAGCGAAGTTCAGAACTGAAAGAAGCAGATCACACTTTGAAGCTGCTTGGCTGTGATACTAACTTGTCAAGAAACCCCCTAACTCCAAAGGGCAGAGCACAACAATAGCTGTCCTTAACCAGGAGGCCTCCCACCAACCTCAAAAGAAGCTGGATAAAGCTCCTGGTTTGGCAGGAAAGTAACTATTGCTTCACTTGCTTGATAAGAAGGTACTGAAAAAAAACACATGAAAGCTTTGAAAAAGCACTTGTTTTAGAGAGCCCCACAAGGTCTCAGCTTTTTCTCTAGTCTTTTACAAAATGTTATTTTATGACAAAGAAAGGAAAAAACAAAAAAGAGCTTTTGTGCCTGTGGAAAGCTGGCAGAACCGAACAATGCTTGAAAGTGGTCTTTTTGGCATAAGACTTGTGTAGGTGAAGACAACAAACAGCAATGGCACGAGATGGTGGAGTACAAAGAGGGTCACGTCCTGCCTCTTGTTACTCTCTGCTAATCCAGGATGAAGGACTCCAATGATCACCATTGTTTGCACTGATGCAAGAAAGGGCCAATTTTGTTCTGACGATGGGATTTTTCAAGGATTCATCCCATTTAGAAGTTGGGGTTCTGGACAGGCACTTACTGTAATGTGAAATGCCAACATATCTGCAAGGAGCTAGCTGATGAGAGACCCAACAGGCAGGAGACTTGCATCTGGAGACAGTCAGCTCAACTGGCACCACGCACCTAGCAATGGAAAGGGGTCCTACGGCTCCTAAGATTTCCTAAGCAGAGATGCCTATGGCAGTGTTAGATGCAGAAATGTTTCCTCCCCTGATTCCAGCCAGCACCTTGGAAGGGAACAGGTCTCCCCTACCCCGTGCTGATGTGTCAAAGCTTCCTGAGCAGTGTGGGATGCTCCTGTTCACGTAGACTCTGCTCTAAGGAGCTCATCCATCGCTAGGTGTCTGCCCTGTCTCTGTGATCAATGAAGAGAAAGATGCATCTCTACGGTTAATTCTGCCTAGATCAGGTTAAAGGAAAGCAGTGAAAAACACCTCATGTTTGAATTTCAGCCAGCAGTAAGTAAAATTACAGGGGAATCGCAACACTGAATACAATCATAAAGTAAGGCTGGACATGGCTTGTAGAAGCCAGACATGGAGATATTCGGTGCTTCTAATCACCCAGCTCAAACTTTGCATGAGTAAATATGTTACCTTTGTTGGCTAGGCCTTTTTTTTTTTTTTTTGGATATGTGAATTTGCAGTGCTTAAATCCGTATCTAAGTGACTAAAAAATTGGATAACCTACAAATCCCTGCGCAGCAATAATAACATTCAGAGGATGTATAGCATGTCACCAGGAAAAGGAAAGACTTGACATCTTTCTACAAGGTTCCTTTTTTAATTAAATATTTATTGGGAGAAGGAAAAGAAAAAGCCTCCAAATAATTTTTTGGTCACTCAGGTTTTCCATTTAAAAAATCCTGAGACATATGTAAATATTACTCCCAATGTTTACTGAAAAATGTTTTAAACTTTTATATGTTCTAAAACATAGCTACAAGAAAAAGAACCTCCTCTCCATTCAAAGAGCAGTTTTAATAAAAATAGTTTAAATAATTTGCAATAGATGGACAAATAGGTCTGTTTTAAATTGTGGACAGTGAAAGTAACATCAACATGGGAAAATTTGTGTAAAACAAATGTACAATTGCATCTCTTTATAAAAATATCTGTTTTAAATTATCTTTAACTGGTACCAAAGCAAGACAGAAAGGAAAACATTGTAACAAAAAAAAAATAGGGGAAAAAACACAAATTGCTATTAGGGTTTGCTTCATGTAGTTATCTATTGTATTCTGCTTCCTAGGGAGCTTATTTCCTGCTTTTGCTGCTTTTTAATTAGAAGAATATAACATCTTGATTTAGAAGATAGCACTTTAAATGCCATGTCCATATAAATGTGCTCATTTGACCAACTATGTAGCTCATATTTAGTCACGTTTCATTATACTCATGGGTACAGATGCATGTATTTCTGCACACTAATGCATACATCTATGTATGGGCAATTCTTTCTTTTTACAGTTGGGCACCAAGATAGATGAATTTTGAAGAAGTTTTACCAGTCTGGACTGTGATTACTGAAGATAAATTTTAAAAAATAAACCAACTTACACTGTTTTGGCAAGTCAGGGCTATGCTACACGCTACTTGGACTTTCTCTCTAGATCAGAGAATTGAGCCTCTGAGTGCCAGACTGATCCCACTGCATTTGCTTTACAAGTTTGCACAGGAATGGGCAGTTTTATCCTGTCCTAAGGATTCTGAGAGAAAACAATGATGGTTGCAGGATCCCAAGTCCTAAGAATGCCCTGAGCTGTGCTTCCTTCATGATGTGGACCATCGGACGGACTTTCAAATCACCTTAATCAGTGGGTATTTTCATTAGAGTTTCAATTATTCTAAAACTTTTCAACATATTATTTAAGTCTATCAAAAAGTTTAGATGTTCCTTACTTCATTGCTCCATCTTCCTTTTTCAGCATCTCCATCACTAGAGCTGCTTTGGGATTTATATTTGCACTTCATAGGACTTTATTCTGAGAAACTAATATGTAGCAAAGTAGCAGGATGATCTGTATCCGACGGTTTGGCCAGATAATAATACACAAAAATACTGGGGGAAGAAAAAACGAGCTGTATAAGGTGCGGGTTTTTACCTCCTTCCTATTCCATTTTTTATCAGACAATTCAGTACAGTCAGGCTTCAAGGCTGCCTCACATGGAGGTTGTATCAAATAAAATGACTCAAACACGGGCATAGGAAGGAGTCCACGGGTTTACTTATTCCTCCCCTCCACACCATGCAAAACAAGGCCTCATTATCCGGGAAAAGGAAGAAGGGAGAGAATTCCTGTGCCAGGATTGCACTGCAAAAGACAAAACAACGTAAAAAGAACGCAGCTAATGAGCCCATCGCTACACATCTCACCATGCAGAAACACTCAAGTAATCGTACATCATGCAAAGAGTGGGAATATGACAGAAGGACCATGTCTTTGTTAGGTCGATGGCTATCGGGACGGCCTTCCTTGAATATCTTCCTTCTCAGACTAAGGCTGAGATAATTCCCAGATTGCTCTATACGCTTCCCCAGACTCTATTTCTCTCATCTGTCTGCCAACAGAAGTGTTAAAGAACCACCATTTCCTAAGTGTTTTTGGTTTATTTTTCCTTGTCTAGCCCTTCTTTCCATCAAAAAATAGCCATCTACATAACTTCGCGATTAATGGATGTCCTGGAAAACCAACACCTGCTGCAAANATGTCTTTGCTAGGCTGATGGCTATCAGGACGGCTTTCCTTGAATATTTTCCTTCTCAGACTAAGGCTGAGAATTCCCAGATTGCTCTATATGCTTCCCCAGACTCTATTTCTCTCATCTGTCTGCCAACAGAAGTGTTAAAGAACCACCATTTCCTAAGTGTTTTTGGTTTATTTTTCCTTGTCTAGCCCTTCTTTCCATCAAAAAATAGCCATCTACATAACTTCGCGATTAATGGATGTCCTGGAAAACCAACACCTGCTGCAAACCTATAGCTGACTGTTGATTATTAGCTCATACTGTGATTCTTTGATTTTCATCTGAATGAAAAGGATCAGCATGCAGAGAATGCAGGATGACTGGAGTATGGTATAGGTAGCAAAAAAGAAAAGAATAGATTCAGTTGTACAATAAATTCTTTTGCATTAATCCAAAGAGTATTGCAAACAAAAGGAAAATATTTTGTTTTCTTAGATGCTGGACTATATGATTCCACTCCAGAAAGACACCTGCAAGTCTGATTGCAAATTCTAAGTACTCTTTAGCTGCCTGTGAAGGGAGTATGTCATCCAAACGCAGGTAAGGTGTAATAAACCTACGGTCTTACCAATTTGTTATCATAAAATTGTGTGTGAAGGAAAGAAGGATTTTTCAGACACACTCTGCAATCATGCAGCACAAGTAAAATAGTCAGGACTCAGGTCTTTAGTATTGGTTCCCAAAGAGAAAGCAGACTTCGGAGAAACAGGAGAGAGTAATTAAAAATGGAGGGTGTGTGTGTGTGTGTGTGTGTGTGTGTGTGCTTTTATATTTTTTAAAACAGGTTTCTTTATGTTCTTGGTTGATTAAATTTTAACCTTTTCAGATGTCATGTTAGACCTCTCTGTATGCAGCTTTCGATATTCCAGTTTCTACCAAATGGAAGTCCCACTCCAACTTTTATGCAGGTTTTTGAGCAGGTATTTTTTTTTTTTTTTTTTTATGAGAACTAACAGAAGGGGTGATTAAGTGGAGACTGTTTTACTCTTTCTTGGTATATGTTTTTTTTGTTGTTGTCACAGTGGCAAGAGTGTTTAACCTCAGTGCATGATAATCCTCTGAGATGAATGGGTATATGCTGTATTTCTAACATTTCAGACAAATACAGAGCACCTAAGTCCTAGCAGCTTCCTAAAACCTTTGGAGATTCAAGCTACTATTTTCCATGCTTCAGCTTGAGTTATGCTAGAGGACGTTGGGTCTACACAGCCAGCCTTAGGAGATGGAGAGGAGAGGTGCATGGGAATGACATTTGGTTGTTGATACGTATCCTGTTGGAAAAATATTGGTAAGCCTAAAAGTTACAGTAGAAGGACAGGAGGGAGGGGATCTTAATGAGAACGACTCATTTATTTTCCCTTACTTCGTACCAGCTTCTCAAACGGTATAAATTAACGCAACACCATTGAAGTCAATGAATTTGCATCAACTCATCAATTCATTCATTCACCAGCATTTGGCTGTTTCCTTATGATTGGTGTAAATGAGTTTGTAAATTAAGCCAGGTCTTCTGGTCTCATTCTTTCCCTCTACCCTGTCCCAGCATCTGTAGAGCTATGTATTCAGCTACTCTATTTTACACAGTCCAGCTCTAATGTCAAAGTGATTAATTAAATGCTTCAAAGGAGGGGAAGAAATAAAAGGGACTTGAAACATCCAGGAACTTACAGAAGAAATCGGGTGTGTACATGGATCTTATTTTGTGTAGGGTAGGATAACAGGTCTCTTGCGCTGCAGAAGTAAACTGTAACAGGTTTTTGTGCAGAGAATGAGGCACTGTGACTGTTGTCGGTGTTTCCTGTGCAGGGCAGTCTTTCTCCAAACAAAAAAGAATTTAGCAAAAAATGAATGGTTTTAAGAAAATAAAATAAAAAAGGAAGGGGAATAAAAGGAAGGAAAAGAAGGAAGGAAGGAAGGAATGGTAGGGGAAAAAGAATAAGAAGAAATTGTATTGTCCATCAAATGAAATATTCCCGTTTGCATTCGCTCACTGTGTTCTGCAAGTCAATGTCAGCTTTAAAGGAGCTCTCGAGGTTTTCTGGGTATTCCTTCTCCTTCGCCTGGCTACTTCGATGCGACTGTTTGTGCTGATAGAGGAATCTGCTCATGATGGCAATGATGCAAAAGATGATAAATATCACAACGGCTATTACACCTGAAGAAGTAGAGCAAAAAAAGGAAAGAGAAAGGGTACTTTTTTTAAAACCTCAGAAATAAATTAGCATTGGACAACACTTAGCAGACACAATAAATCAATTCATCTTAGTCTGTCCATAGTTATTTGCCTCCATCATACCCTCCCTGATAGTGTCTTTCTATTTTGGTACCTTAGGTGAGACTTAAAGCAGAGCATTGATGTACTTGACCTTCTAAATTCAAGTCAATTCTGCCTTCTGGAATTTGACACTGGAAGCAAGGTTGGGTCAGTGTGATTAGTATTTACAAACTACATCTCTAAGCTCACACAACTTCCTGCTCTTGCATTTTCTTTCTTCTTATCTCTGGGAACCTAGAATGAGCTCTGCACACTTTGGTTTATAGCTTCCAGATATTATCAAAGGCAGTTTCCTACAGGGTATCCTGTAAAATAAACAGAGACACATTGTCTTCTAGGTCGTCAAAAGAGAAATGAATCCCACACGTCAAGCTTTAAGGACAACTTTCTCTAGTATGTAAGTGCTTCCATGTGACTAGTTAATTCCACTGTACCAAGCTTTAAATAGAGAGCTCAAGAAACAGAGAAGGTAGGAACACTACAACACTGATGCTCTTGCCAGAGTGGTGTGTAAAAGACAGTTACCTAGGTCTCAGACTTTATTTTGTATTTGTAGAACACTAAGGTTCTTTTTGGACAGTACCCTACATCATGTGCTGCTGATATTGGCTTAGTCCATAAAGCCTATCCACCTAGGTAGCTTAATAACGATATGATCCTAATAAATACAGTAAATACCACACCTTCATTAGATAACAATAAAAAAAATGGAGCTCACATGTAAGGTATTCCATATGACTGCACTGATAGATTTATGTTTCAATTGCAAGTGTTAAAAGCAGTTACCTCCAATCACAGCTGAATCACTTCTGACTGCGTTGGTGAGAGGCTCCTTTTCATCTGTCTTCCCAAAAGGATCTGTAGTTAAACAAAACAGGACTTATTTTATTGGATCAACTATATGGTGGCTCAGGCAGAAGTGTTGTCTTATCCTTATGAATTCTAATTTGTTTTCAAAAGATGTGATTTGGGGGACTGGAGAAATGGAGCAGCAAGACCTCTGAAAAATAAAGCAAGTTTTTAGTTTCGTCTCCTACATCTTCAGGAGCAAAATCTGTTAAGGATGCATTTAAAAGGAAACGGAAAAGCACACGCTAACATCTGTGTCTTCTCAACATATCTGTAGAAGAATCATAGAGAGACATTTGAACCATATAGCTTACTAAAGAGCTTTTCTCAGTCCTAGCAATTTTTTTGATACCTAAGAAACAATATCAGAAAGAAGCAGAAGTACAGAAAGGTCAGACAGCCCCAGACATGATCTACATTTGTAGATGCAAGTCAGTCTAATAAAAAGATGCAGCATCTGCCTGAGACTGCTTCTTAGAAGAGATGCATCTGTTTCCATTGCAGAATCACGGTGGTCAAATTGGGTTCAAAACAGAGAGGCCTCAGAAACTAATTCCTATTTTAAAAGCTACTCACAGTTGGAGAATACTTCCCCCTTTTTATAAATGAATACTGCCAAAACACTGTGAGGAACAGTGTATATACTGAGAGTTTCAAACTCAGATCCAAATCTGAGAGGTCAAGCCCTGGATGCAATCACTGGAGTTATGGCACTGTGTCTTCACTGGTCCAGTATTTTTCAGAAACCAGTATGTTTTCTACTGCTAGTTAAATAAGGCTTTTCTCTACCTTCATAGTATTTTCTTTCAGCTCACCCTCTCCTTTGACAAGATTCCTATCTTTCTTCCCTTTATGAGTCTCCAGACTATCCTATATCCTAGAGCAGAAGCAGTTGTATTTAGAGACGACTGCTTCAGCTACACAGTGTATTGCTTTCGCCAAACTGATTTTCCCAAATGCAGGTGGAAAGACTGAGAGATGGAAAATATTTCAAGGTTTAATGCACTTGAACATCCTTTCCTTAGTAGTTCATTCAGCCACATTTTGATAATTAGTTCCTAAGAAAGACAGTTTTAATACAAGCAAATAAAACTTTGATAGTTATCTGAGATTTTGTATGTAAGGATGAGAGTGTCTTTGGGTTGTTTAGATTCCTAATGGGAGCACTTTGCCTAGATTCTCTCCATCTAGAGAATATCCACTCCACTATTACCAATGACAAAGTGCAGAAGAAATCAGTCTCAAGAACCTTTCACATTTTAAAAGATGAAATTCTACTGCTAGTTCTAAGGTTAGAAGCATTTATCATCAAAAGCCATTTATAATAAAGAATTAGGGTTCACCGTATCTATGGTAGATAGATCTGTCAGGTCGAAACAGACAGCTCGAGATTTCGTTCTTAAAATTCCACCCTTCACACATCCGAATCTGCTGTGGCATTTTCAATGTTTTAATATGCTAAAAACTGTATCGTAAAATCAAAAATCTTTATGCAATCAATGTGCCAAACCTTTACAAGTTTGTCTCACGCAAGGAAGAAAGCGATTTACAGATCTTTCTGAAATACCAAACCACAGTAAGACACCTTTCATTTTGTATTTCCTAATCAGAAGGAGTGTGTATGGATAGCTGAGCTGTGAGTGAATGGATTTTATTCAATATCGGTTTGCTAGGAAAGTTTCTTGAAGACAGCAAATATTTCTGTCTGAAGGAAAAGGCTTCAATTGTTTTGAAGTTATAAACACAGGAAGCTTTTTTCACACATTTGAAGTGAGATTTCCTCAAGGGCTTTTTTGTTGTATCTGTACATTAGAAAATTGACATAGACATGTACAGACAACTTTGAAGTTCTCTTTTTCTTCTGAGATTCAATAATGAGAAACCGGGAACTGATGAATTGAAATATGAGCAGTAAATTTGAAAGTTAATCTTTAACTGTCTTATTTTTATTTCTTAAAATGTGTCCTTCACATACATAAATGTAATTCTCAAGTACATCTCTACAAAGTATAATTTGACACAAATTGGATTTTTTTTTACAAGCATCTACCACCCAATATTCTTAGTACATAAAGTCTTCAGAACTAACTTGTTCTAAAGATCTTATTCAAGCTTAAATCAAATCCAGTGTGAACAGTCGAGCCGTAATGTAAGTTAATTTATCATATTGAGAAGAAATTACGTTTTAAAGCACCAAGAGACAAAGACAGGGTGGAGCTTTTATAATAATAATAGCAAGTTTCTGATGTGACAGTGCTTAACCTTGACGCTTGAATGCAACTGACTGGCACCTTCGGACTTAGGTATTTAAAGCCCATATATTCTGCACTGTATTGCAGAATCCTATAGATGCAAGGCTCAGGTTTTACTTCTTTCTAAACCTTTTAGAAAAACAAGATCATCAACGTGACAGATCAAGAGGTGAGGAGTTCATGTTTGCAGTATTACCATCCATTCGCTATTTACAAGTCACATTTCTTTAGTCCATCGGAGCAGATAACTCGGACAGCAGAGGTGGGTGGTGGGCAGGGAGAAGCCTGCACGGACCAGCAGCCCTACCCCACCGAGCAATCAGCTGCCTTGTTCCCTACACAGAATGCTAAGGGCATAATTTGTTTTCTGTTGAGTATCATGGGCAGAAGCTGCAGGAAATTGGAATCTGATGCCAGCACAAATGTCAAAGGAATCATATTAAGATACAACACAGACCTTTATTAGTTATCAAAGAAGAGAAAGTGGCTTCATAACTCAAGGGCCAAAAAAAATAGTTCATAGTGTGTATCCCTTCCTCATTATTCGGAATTCTACCACATCCACTTGGGACTAAAGCAGCAAGTTGAGTGTGCCCATTTCTGGTGACAACACTTCCAGCTGCTCTGAGTTTCCTTCTCTGCATACAAATATGCAGACGCAACACTCCAGGATTCCGAGAAGGCAGTTTCAGGATGGCAAGAGACACACAGGCTCTTGGGATCATCTTAGCAGCACAGCTCAAGCAAATCTCCTTCCCTCTAGCTAGAGAGAATAAACCACAAGCATTTGGGGGAAGCGACGCATGTGTGCCCAGGGGTTTATACAAGAGGTTCTTGTTCCTTTCAGAGAGGGATTCAGCTTCCTGTCGTGTGATTTCTTTTGCTGAGCACCATGTGATTAAAAATCATGGTAACACACATTTTTCTTCAAACAACAGCACTGGAGCTATCCAGAGCGGCTGGGAATGGCAAATCATGTGTACATCCATGCTTTAGATTCAACTACAGCTTTGGAGAAGCTTTGAGGAGCTTTGGGACTTCTTTACTATAATCACCACATGCTATAGGTGTGTTTTGGCAATCCAGAAACTTGGTCTTATACTTGTTGTAGCACAATGCTTTTTAAAGACCTCTTGGCTAGTCTGAATGCCCATCCTTAACCCTCTAAATACTGAGAGAAAAGGCAACTGTCCATATCTATGTCTACATCACCACTATTTTGTCACAGGAAACAGGAAGGAAACCTAATTGCTGTGTTATTTTAAATTCCCCATTGCCCTCTTGGCACAACATACCTGACGAGGAATATATCGTGGTTACGGTGTTCACATCAGTTTCCACCAAGGACGCGCAGCTTGACTCGGTCAAGGAGCCTTGGACGGTGACGGGAGCGACGCTGGGGTGACGCAGGGCAGCCTTGAGCGGAGCAACGTGGTTGTACTGCACGGAGGACAGGCAGCCAGCGAAGCCGTAGGCATTTGCCTTGGAGACTTCGGGGTCCAGCGACACACTATCTGCAGCACAACAGGACACGCTCAGAACTGCCTGCTTTAGGAAGCTCATAAAATAATTAATCCCCCTTTGGCTTGCCTACTTGTTTACTTGTCTTCAGCCAAACTATGGGAGTTCTCCCTCAGTCCTATTGCTTCTCCCCATCCTGACCTGCAAGATTATCCTCTAGTCTTTCTCCTACAATACTATTTGTGTTGAATCAAGGTGGCTTAGACATACAGAAGCCTGCACTGAGCTTCCTTCCCTTCCCATTTTCTCTATTCTCCCTTGACAATATTTAAACGTGTCATATGTGCTAGTCACCAGAATAAAAAATAAAAAAACACTAAATATAGCAGCATTGGATCCTGCAATGATGTTATTTCATTTTGTTGAATCTCTTAGCAACGTTTCTTCTAATTCTAGCTCTAATGAGCTAGACTTGTTCAGCTAATAAAATAAAATGCAAAACTGTGGTTTATTTTATCTAAACCCAATGGAGTANCTTAGCAACATTTCTTCTAATTATAAGCCAGGCCCTCAATAAGCCAGACTTGTTCAGCTAATAAAATAAAATGCAAAACTGTGGTTTATTTTATCTAAACCCAATGGAGTATCAAAACCAAACACAGTATCAAAACCAAATGGAGTATCTCCTTGCTCTTATCTGGCTGCAGCTGATATAGTGCAATTAGTTCATGTGTCTGTCTGCATTCATTTGAATTCAGAAAGAGAAAGCCAATTCAAAGGCACTTATTTATTTATTTATTTATTTAGCTCTGAATGTTTTAAGATCAAAGGTTGCTTGGGAAAGTCAGTGAAGGACAGCCAAGCCATCTACTCTTTACTCCAAGCTCTCATTTTATTTACTTTCCAGAAATTGAGATTCCCACTGCTCAGAGGTCTGCAACATGATAAGCCTTATATCAAGGTCAGCCAAACAAACATGACAAAACCCACAGAAGTAGATCCCCCACCCACCCCTCAAAAATATATATATATATCCAAAATCACCTGCCAAAAAAAAGAATATATATATTTAGAATTGACAATATTGTAAGTATTTCCATTGGAAAAAGAAGATTCCCAGCTTTTCAAAGTTTACTTACAGAGTTTCAAAGAGTAAACCTTAAAAGAAAGTCTAATTCTTTCTCACCACAATCAAATATGATGATTTACAAGCCCTCAGTCAAAATAGTTTAGGAAAAAAGTAATGCTTGATTTTCCTTTCTAAGTATATATACCTCTTTTATGTAAAACAGTGTAGCTGTCACTGCATTCAAGCTTGTCATGAAATTTTGGGTTGGGGCTGTTACAAACAGTCAAGGAATAATCTCCAAGTTTCTGCAGGAAAGCTGGTCTAAAACTAGAAAGAGCGATTTATGGTATTTGCCATCTTTGTTGAATTTACAAAACCCTTTGTAAATATTCCCAGCTCTCAGGCTTTCCTGTTTTCTTAGCTCTGACACAAAAGGTGGATTTGCTGTATCCTTTAAGCATCAGGCAATCTAAATTGCTCTGTTCTGCCCCACTGTGCAAAAGGTAAACCCTAAAAAATAATGAATTTGCTTTTCACGGTACAGCAAATTGTAAAGTCCAAAATACAGCACTTTTGAAGGTTATTTTTTTTAAGTCAAATTAAGCACCGATTTCAGTAGCCTTCTGTCAAAGTAAGCTTTGCACAAACGAGAACCAGAAGATTCACTGCTGAAAGGCTTTGAAATTTGAAAAAAAATAAAATCAAAGAAATCAAACAAGTCGAGAACAAGTTTAAAGTAAAATGGTAAAAATTCTGTGGTCACAGCAATAGTTCCCTTTGCTATGTCTTTGGGTGCACGTCTTACAACTTCCAACGTGGAGCTCTCGCTGACCTGAAGGACAGTCCTGGGCAACTTGGGTGAGAACTAACTGTGCCGCCCTCTGAATTCTTGAGTGGATAATGTAAATCTGTGGTTACGGCATGACTACCTGTGTGAAAGGCTTATTAAAGGTTGTAGACCACTCCGCCACTTGAAGTCTTTAAATCATGACAAAACGTCTTTTCATTACGTGACATTGTGCTCAGTGAGAGTAATAATTCAGTGAGGTTCCAAGGGCTGTGTTGTACCAAAGTCGTGTGAGATGTCAGAACGGCCTTCCTCTGACCTTGCAACTCTGTGAATCTTTCCATGCACTTCAGCGCCTTGGAAAATTAAACTCAATTGCTGCTGACTGTTTGGTCTGCTCTTCTGACATGTTAGCACTGCACTTCTATTCTCAGGCCCAAAGACTGAGTCACTTTGGGTGATTTCTGAACGGCGGGGTGAGAAGACAGTCTTTTTTGGCTTTTGAGCAGCTGCTCATTCCTCATAACTTCATTTTATCCATATTTTTAGGAAATAACTCTTCAGCTGATTTGTACCTAAGTCGGTTTGTCTTTCCGCTGAGCCCTCCATCTACCCCCTGAAAGCTGCCTACAATTCCACATCTTGCTCTCTTTTTATCAGATTTTCATGTATAGGCAGTGGTTTTCCTTGAAAATGGTTATAATTCTGAAACTTTTCTGATCAGATCAAAATCACCTCTCAGTTGATTCATGCCTGCTCTCCAAAATAGACATTCTGCTCTACGGCTGATTCTTTGTCCACTGCTGTCATTTGCAACACACTTGGAATGCAATTTTAAACATGTGAAACAATTTAAAATGTTAATAGCTCAATAAATGGGAATAATTTTCGTCATAAAAGGAATTCTGCTGAATTTTTCCAGGTCAGAGCATTAAGCTGCTCAGCAATGTATAAGCAAATTAAAACACAGCAAAGGACAATATACACATGAGAGAGAAACAGAATCAAAGAGAAATCAAAATATTATGTGTGTGCAGGGAAAGTAAATCAAAAGGCCTTCTTTCTGAATATAACATTATAGAAAATGGGATCAGGACCTTTACCTAATGTTTTTTCTTCTTTCTAAAAATTAATTTCATGCCAGGAAGAAGTTTAAGCCACGGCTGCCAGTTTACAAGTATGTTTACTAACATTCAAGGAGGCCCATGACTTCTGTATGGGAATTTTCCTATAACTTCTGTGAAAGCAGACATACCATTAGTTTTTTATTGTCTGTGCCCTAATAACTTAAGATAAAGTGGACAGAGGTGGAAAAGATAATTCATTCTGTGTGCTGAAGCACCAATTGTCCTCTTTTAAAGCTTGACTAATAGAAAGATGATTTTTGTGCAGGTTAAACTACATCAGTCACCTCATTTGGCCAAGGTGGAGAACAGCGTTGGCAAGATTACTGCTTGGCCATTGTCACTAGACTTGATTCAGTGATCTAGAAGGAAAAAGATAATCTTGTAGTCTCCACATTGCAACTGTCTCAAAAAAATATACAGTTCATTAGCAGGTACGCTGTAGTTACCTGCAAAAATATACTGCTCTGTCCTTCGACAGCCTCAACGAGCCTCACGGATATTAATCATCAATCCATAAAGGGCAGAAAGTCTACCTTGGATTAGATTCCAGCCTACAAAAAGGCCACTTGGGGACAGTCTTGGTTCCTGATATGAATCTGTCATGAAGGTGTCAGACTGAAAATTACAAAGATTTTTTTCCTAATTAAAAACGTTGGTGGCACCAGTCTTTCCTTCACAGTCTGGCCTTTTCTAGAGGAAAAGATGAACTTCAGGTGGAGATAAAGGTCCAAGCATTCAGTGCAGCTCTGAGATTTTCGAAACTTCAAGGGATAGCAAGGGTAAAATAAAGGTCCTTTTCCCTCAAATTTTCCTGGGTATCACGGGAATGAGTAGAGCACTCCAGGTTTTGCTTCACAGCGATGCAGTATTTTGTGCCCTGTGAAATATTTGAGATTTTTTGTCCCATTACACTTATCTGGGGTAATTTCAGACATGCTTTTTATATGTTCTCTTCAAGATCGTTTGTCATTGAAAATAAAGCACTGCTCCAGGTTGGTAATGCAAAATACAGTAGGTGTCAAAACCCTCGACATCTGAATCCTAATCTGTCACAGCACAGCCAGCCCTGTGTGACTGTACATGGACTGAAAATGCTATCTATAGTAAAAAGGAAATATTCAAGAAAATGGGAAAAAAAATGTTAAAAAAAATCCATGTTTTCCTTAAATCAATTCAAGTAGTAGGAATTCAAACTAGAGATGTAACTTCTGGAGAGAAGCAGAAGACCCTGGACACTTACTTAGAAAATACGATATTCAGGAAAACAGCAGTTCAAAGATGTCATTATAATTATTTTGCTGGGACAAAAGTCTAATGGATTTAGTCTCCTTTTTGAGAAGGCTCAAGATGGCTTGGAGTGCCTGACTGCCAATTGCTTCTCAGTTTATATTTTTAATTGCTGCCATCTCGGTTCCAAACTTTTCTCCTCTTCTATCCTGAGTAACCATTTCCATTTTCCCAAATGCTTTACTGAACTACTAGAAAGAAAGATAATTTTATACCTATAACATATCTTTTTCCTGGCTTGATCCTTTCATAAGCAAGATATTTAGTCTAGCCTTGCAACCATCTTAGACTGGAAATAAAGAGCTCCAGCACTGAACTAGAGCTTCTTTCGGATCTTTTTGTTCATTCTTTCATTTTTCCTCTCAACACTACACACTTCATAAGATAGAAAAGAACTATTATTCAAACACTTGCAAATCATTAGTGAAAATCACATCAAACAAATGACATTTTCTGCTTAGAAAACAGCATTTTCTAGACAAGACCTAAACATATGCAAATGTGCCTTGACTAAATCTGTATCTGAGTTCAGAAAATTACAGAATAATTTAAGTTGAAAAACACCTTCACAAGTCACGTTCCTTGCTCAAAGTGGAATCAACTTCAGCATTAGGTCAGACTGTCAGTAGGGATTGCATGGTGAAGCACAGCAGTATCATCTTTGCAAGAAAATGCTTGAAACAAGTGAATTGGGACTGTGCTTGAGATCTCACTAAGGCCTTCCCATAAACTGCGTGACCCACTTGGAACCTGAACTCAATAGCCACCAAAGTCCATGGGAAGATTTCCATTAATACTGCTGAGCTTTAGACAGGTCCTTTCGTGTTGTGCTGTTGGTGTTGTAGGGGTGAAATAAAAAGGGCAAGAAACCAGTATTTCTCTATAACTGTGGGACACTGTAAGGACAAATTCAATACAGGTCTACGGGCTACTTGAATGCTACTTCTTTCTATTCCCTTGTCTTCAAAGACACACTTATATTTAGATCGATCTTTCAAAGGCAGTTATATGGCCCCATTACCGAGGGATCTGAACTGCTCAGAGGCTTTAATGCTTTTCTCTTCCTAGCACCCCTCTGATGCAGGGATGTTCTATTATCCACGCTTTACTGATGGAGAACAGAGATACTAAAGCTCAGATTGGTTTCATTGGGAATAAAATGCCCACTTACCTTAAAATTTGCACATAAATGGTTTGCCCAAGGTCATTCGAGCAGGCTGTGGCAGAGTTTTGAATTCCAGGTGAGTCCCCTCTGGCTTAAAAAGAGGGCTTTTTCCAGGAATTCAAAGCTAGGTATAGTGCAACCATTGGAAAATATAGCAGATTTCAAAAGCAGAAAAAGTGAGCGCATAAGCAGCTTTTCATTAAAGAAGGGGTAATGGAAAGAAGCCGCACGGTAATTTAAAAATTGGCCATTGCATAAAACTTCACTTTTCAAGAGCTACAGCTGTGCTAACATGGTTATCATAAGAAAATCTGACAACGAAGAGGTTTTAATCTTTTATGATCTCCTGCTGGAAGCTCTCTCAGAGATTTTTCAGCTAGTGGGAAATGAATAGGGGAGTGAGAAAAGAAGAGGAGATAGAGCTGGTTAAGCAGCCAGGATCAGACTGTTGGAGCAAGAAATGAACTGTACCTTGATAGGGAAAGAAGAAGGACAGATTTTCTGAAGAGGACAGCACAGATATGAAGGACCTGCACATTTTTCTATGTGGTTCTATTCCAGCATGAGACTCTTGTGTTCTTAATGAATGCCTTCAGGTACTTAAATTCCACTGTTATCCTAAACAAATGCTCTGAAAAGCCTCGATCTATTTCCAAGCATCCCATTCCTCTGGAAGTCTAGGCTTTTACTGAGGGGAAGAGGTCGATGAACAATGACAAAGAAGAAATTGAAGGATATTGGTTTATGATAGCAGCATTCACCTGTTGAACTATCGTTAAACAGAGCTGTAATTAATAACTTTACTTATCTTTATTATTATTACTAATAAAAAAAAAAAAAAAAAAAAACCTTGGGGTCCTTGGGGTAAGGAAGAGGAAACAGAAGGAGGATATGTCCGTTGAATGAAGTCTAAAGATAAGTCTGTGGTGTTCAGTGGCACTGAATATCATGCCTTTGGAGAGGAACCTGGACTTTACAGCTATGCCGAATTCTTTTACTTGCAAAATTAATTCTATTTTTGTGAATAAATCTAGCTTCTCTCCAAGTTGCACTATGCCACCTTGCTGGCTAAATGCTTGTAACCATTGCGCTATGTTCCATCTTGTTTTTCAGAAAAGCTCTCATTTATTGATTTAAGATCCATAGCTGGAACTCAAGGTGGAGATCATGATGAGCAATGCTCTTCCAAGTCTTCAGCACTACAACTGAGCATTAGCAAAATGAGATGTTAACTTAGGTGTGAGCGGGGCTGAAAAGTGCCAAGTCTCCAAACCTGTCCTCAAAGGCTTTGAAAACTGCTGCATTCCAAACACTGGCTATAATTATGGGGAAAACTCAGGCCTGTCCTTAATCTGCTTAGCAAAATATGATGCATAATGCACTGATGTCAGCACATACAATTATAATTTACAAGCAGTCACTAGTGGATGTCTATTGTTTCTGTGTAGCTACTGATTCTGCAGCTTTTGGCCACTATTTGTAAAGCATATAAATTTCAATAATGAAACAGCAGATTTGATATGGATGTCCAATTCTAACAAAGGACTAAAATGCCCATAACCAAGGAAGTAATTAGAATCTTACTGGGAATGAATGAAGAAAACTTACATAAAGCAAATATGACATGGTTGACAACAAAATAAACAAGATTTACTTCTTAAATTCTGACAAAGTTCTCCTGGCCTCGTAGTGGCTGTGCAGCATGAAAGGGCAAAGATGAAAAAGATCCATGGACACAGCAGGCAGTGTAGCGGCCTCTGTACAATATGCAACCAAAATATTCTTTTCAGAATTCAAATGGAAAAGGACAAAGTACAAAATGGGTAGAAAGGGAGAAGGCTCAGAATCCTTCTCATCGTTTGGAAACAGAGCTGACCAGCCAGAGGATCACAGCAAGTTTTTATCCCCAAAATGATGTCATTAGGGGTAGGATACCACTCAGTGCAGCCGCATAGGGAGTATGAGTCACCTTAGTAGAGTGAGCAGTGGGAGAAGTTAATATTGTTATCAGTGCAAACAAGTAAAGTTGTCACTCTTTTTATGTTGATGAGCTATATAAACCACAGTATTGAGCTATATAAATCACAATATTTGAATGTTCAGGCTAAGCCTTACACCTAAAACTAGCCCAAAAAAGCCACCCGATTTCATTCAAAACCAGCACACAGCACAGGTAACTGCAGCACCATAGTAACTGATGGATCAGGAACGGTTTTAGTAGAACATACCTGTGACCTTGCCCAAGGTGAGTGATTTGATGGCCTTAAAATCAATCTCAGAGAAGTTGTGCTTGAGTTTGAGAACTTGATCAACCTGGAAGAGGTCAATAAAATTAGTTAATTACAACAGCATGTAGACACCTCCCAAAGCTTTCTCTGTCCTGCAAACTTGCGAGAAGGCTCTTAGCCGCAAACAAGTTAATCCTGCCTCGGAGCGCGATTCAGGTTCTAAAGATAGCAAAGTGCGTGAGCTTTGATTTTTGCATAAGAAGCTGAAAGGTGCACCAGAATAGTCATATAAGGGGCTTTTAAGAAACTTCCCCTGCAGAAAAGCTTAAAATGTTTGACCTCGCAATCCCCCTGATTCACAAAATCCACATCTATTCACCACAGAATACAGTCAAAGGAGGTCTCTCTAGAAATGTACTGGGGAGAATTAGTTCTGCATAGAGGAAAACCACGGTGCAACGTGACAATAGCAGACTGGTACTCGAGGTAAACCCTGACTCTCAGCATAAGCCTCCTTCCTAGATAATCAGGCCTATGTGTCGCTGTGTTAACTGTGGATCATTTTACCACCCAGAAATGGAAGCAGCAGAAGAAGGAAAAAAACATGGTTAGCCTTGTGTTTCCTTTTCTTTCTATTCCTTCATTGACATATGACCTCTCTTGAGAAGTTGCCCCTCTTCTCTATAAGTGACTGCCATCCAGATCTAGCAATTTTTCTTATAATTTCAACCACTGAAATTAGTCTGGGAAGGAAAGCAGCAGTAACATGGTATTTTCTCACTGCCTTGGAAAATAAAAGGCAATGCAAGAAAATAGGGCAGAGAAGGGTTTCTCATGTCCCACTGAAAGACTGTCACAACTGGTTTAGAGCACTGAAGCCCAGACTTGCCTCAAAGGGACAGGACATGGTAAATGGTCATGCCCAGTACAGCCACACACTGCATCCCCTCAATCTTTCCTCTGTTGTGCAGTGTAAGGTGTGGGTCACGTCCTTCCTTGGGGTAAACGTCTCAAATGAGATGATACTACCTAAC